>CM046890.1:13598961-13717911 GCA_025688845.1 Cucumis hystrix | reverse complement strand
CGTTTCCCCCCCCCCCCCCCCCCCCCCCATAATTTCTGTTTTCTTCATGGGGTTGTCACTAGCTTATCATCTTAGAATTCCTGCTTCATTGTTCTGTTTTGCTACCTTTCTTAGATATGTATGCTTATTGCAGTCTAAAGAACTATGTAAATTTCGTATGGAACTCACTGTATATCATTTTAGCTATTTACGTGTCAGGGAAATGGGGATTACCTGGGTATATTTGGAATATTTGCTGATGATACCAATGAAGTTATTTGACATAACCAAGTTATGGATGTTGGGTAGGAAATGTATATGTACTAGCGACCTGAAACGAAGAATGTCATCACTAATATATCACCAATCCTCATGGAAGTATACCTTTCTTTTAATTTATTTTCTTGATGTGGTTATCTTCTAAGGTTCTTAGTAATTTGTTGACATTATTTTATTGTACAAAAATTCCAATGTAGTCTTTAGTGCATTTATACTACAAAGACTCCAGAATCATCTTGATGCTCGTAAGCTCTAGAATGTAACCTGAATCCTCTTTACCTTATTAATCCAGTATTGAGTCAGATTCTCTAGGAAAACTGAGGGAACAGTCCACCATTGTATACGCAGACATCCACTTTGCCCGTGTGCTTTTGAACATTTGGACAGTGAGGTCTTTGCGAAATGGAGCATATGCATATGACACATCTTTACTTTCGCTTGGGTGGCCTCTTTATTTTTATATTTACCATGGTCCAAAACTTAAGTCTAACGACACTGTCTGCAACGCTCCAGGATTTGATTGTCTGTTAATAGGATGGAACCGAAATTTGAAAGTTCAAACTGTAAAAATCTTGACCAAATCCATTTGGAAGGTATCAGAATTCGCAATTGTCAGGCAGTTGCAGTCTTGGTTGGGCTGATTTGGCAATGAATAAAGAAAAGGAGATCGATACTCTGTTTTACTTTTTTGGGTTTACCTCTTGAAGAAAAGATACGAGGATGTATTGGAATATGTCCTAAATGTTTATTTGTATGCCATGGAGTACCGATGGATCTTTTTGGACGCAGTGCACAAGAAATATGAATTTTATTCAAATTTATGAACCACTTGTATTTGACTGGCTGGCAACCATGTGGTGGAATTGGATTTTGTTAGTGCGTCTTTTTCCATTGCATCTGCATCTTTTGATGTACACAGCAACGTCTTGGTGGTGCCTTTATCTTTTTCTCCACGTCAATGGTGGACAATCTAGTTTTAGGCCTAGTATCTTTCTGCTCTTTCTGTTCTAGCAATTTAATTTGAAGCAATTGTGTGAATCCACGGTTAAGAAGTCTTTCGAATCCAAAAAAAAAAGAAGAGAAAGATTAGTCATGAATATGTGAACAAAGATCTTTAGAACTACAGCATTTTGGCTTGTATTGTTTCTAACAAAAAAGAAAAAATTGAAACAATTGTCAACAAGTGTGAGACCAAAGCTTTTATTTGATTAGGAACTTGGAAGTACTGTTTGAAATTTGAATCTTTGCAGTATATGTTCGATATTTTCTTTAGTTTTCATTTTCTTCTTATTCTTTGCAGTCCATACAGTTATGAAATTATCCATATATTTTAACTGATACCATTTTATGCAGATGAAGACAGGATGTGTAGCTCTAGTATTATGTTTAAATATTAGTGTTGATCCACCTGATGTAATTAAGATTTCACCTTGTGCCAGAGATGGAGTGCTGGATAGGTAGATATTTTACATCATTACTACTCTTTTTTTCTTGAACTTTTACTTTTATTTGAGTTTTCTGTGATTATCGTATTTCACTAATGGTGTGTTTGGTTGGGGGATTTTGGAGGGGGGAATGGGCACCGGCAGTTGAAGCTTGTGTTTGTTTCATGGTTTTGTTTTACTTTCCTGGGAAAATCATTTTTCAAGGCATCCTTAATAAAGTTGAAGTTGGGTTTTCTTTTACCTTGTAAAATGGTGGGTTTTCAAGGCATCCGTAACTCTTTTTCTTTTTGTCACTGATTTTTTTGATCTATTACTTTCTTCTTCTTCAACTTTTGCTTCTTCTCCTCCTCCACGCTGCTGGCTTTTCTTGCCATCAGTCTTCTTCCTTCTTCTTTGCCTTCACCTTTTCAAGGTCTTCTAGGTTTCTTTTCTTTCTTCTACAAAAAACGTCTGATACAATCATTAAATCTATTTGTTTTTGTTTTATTTACTTTGGAATGAGTTAAGTTTTGGATGTGATTTGATGACAAAACCTGGGTTTATTGATTTCAAATGTCCTCCCCAATTTTCTCACTGCTTGGATAAAATCACAGCCCCTGATGTAAATGCTTTTGCCAAGAACATGGGAAAGACAGCTATTTTGTGGAAGTTAATTTTCTGATAACTACTTGCACAAATTTAAAAAAAAATCACACCTTTTCTATATGTAAATTGGAGATTTATTCCTAGAAAATTGGATAGCATTGCCTCTTAACTAAACACTATTACCTTATACAGTTATACTCCCAGGTACCATATTCCCAAACATTCTTAATCCCCGGCCATTTGTAAAACCTTAAATTAAACGACCCCTAATTTTTTTCATATTAATGATTTTCTGTTTAATAAACCAATTTCCATATGTCCTTCAAAATGCAATCATTGGAAATACTATCGAAGACAAATGTGGATTGGATCCTCTAAATTATTAAGTCCAATCTGGTTATATTTTTTTCCATGCTCCTAAGGATGTAATAAGGATGTTCATTACTTGTTTTCATTGCATTTGTTCTCTGGGATTTTTTATGTGGTGTATCTTGTATACACTAAGTGTTAAACATAAACACTGATGTTTTCAGCTCTTTATTTTCTCATTTTTACTATTGGTTCTTAGGTCTACCTTTGCACTATCTTCCTGTGGTTGCTGTTACTTACTCGGTCTTTAGGTCTCCATTTAGAGACCAATCCGGTATCAGATGGGCCAGCAGGCAAGCAAGCCTCAAAGGCATCATGACGAAGCTCACACAAGACTATAGTTTGGGGCAAGTAAACCATGGTAGTAGCAGTAGTAACAGCAGCATTGGCATAACTACTACTAGCAACCTCAGAATCTCTTCTGAGAGAAATTAAATCCCCATCGTCGTCGTGGTTAGAAGAAGAACAGTCATCCAAGTGATTGGAGACTACGGCTAAAGAAGATTGAGAAATCCGAGAAGCCATCAAATCACCCAATGCCATCCAAATCGAAAACCCTCGAAACACAAAAAAGAAACCAATCTAGAAAAGACCCAATATCAACCTTGCCCTAATCGTCGAAGAACCATACCACGTCGCCGGAAAGGGATAAGGAAAAGCATAAAAGGATTGTGAAGAGGGTTTTGTAGATCGAATTGAAAGGTAGAGAGAGAAAGAGAGAGAGAGAGAAAAGAAGGGAATTGAAAGAGAGCTAATCGACGAAGCCGGTTAAGGAACGGCGAGTGGAGATAGGAGGGAGGAAGGAGAGAGAATCCAGGTCGAAAAACCCTAGATGATAACCCTAGAAGGTGAAGAAGAAGAAGAAGAAGAAGAAGAAGAAGAAGAAGAAGAGAAGAAGAGGATGGAGGCGCATAAAACAGTGGCGGCACCAACGGAAATAAAAACTCAGCTCTTTTGCATTACGATTTTGTCAAACACACAAACATATGAGAGAGAGAGAGAGAGAGAGAGAGAGAGAGAGAGAGAGAGTCTTTTTCTGGTGAGTTTGTTTTTCTTTAATTTCTATTTCTTTTTTTCTTTTAGGTTTATTTATTTATGAGTATGACTTTATGAACTTTTTAGGTTTATTCTCCAAACAAATTTTATTAATTTAAACTTTTTTAGGTTCAATTACATAATTCTCATTGCATTCCTAAATATGTTTTGTAGATTGTTATATTTTTTTATTTTTTTTATCTTGTGTTTATTACTAATTTTGAATTTTTAATAAAATTAAGGACTTTTATCACAATATAAAAAAAATAAAAAAATAAAAAGCAAACTATCTATCGAAAAAAACCATCCAATATTCATTACATCCAATTTTTTATGCCTAATTATTTTGTCCCTTTTTTATTTTTGGACAATTTTCCTAAAATTAAATCATTTATTATTTATTATGGAAATTGTTATGAATAGCATAGATAAATAAAATTATTTACAAAATATCTTAATTTTAATATAAATTTTATATATCGTAAATAGTTCAATATCAAACTTTTATTTATATATAATTTGAATTTTTGTCACGAACTTAATAAAAAATTTAAATTTTTCTTCTTCTTCTTCCTTTTATTTTTCTAAGGTTAATAAGTTACTTGTAAATTTCATTTTCTTAAAATTGGACCTTTTAGACAATTATTTTAATTTTCATTTTCTAAAATTAATTTCTTTTCCACAGTTTTTAGCAGTTTAAGTAGAAGAATTTAATTATTAATACAAATCTACAAATTAATTTTAGTTTTTTAAAAGGTTTTTCCAAAAATAAATTTTTTAAAATGATTTATCTCTGGTAAAAATGAAAAAAAATGAAAATATTGGGTTCATTTTATTATTTTTGACAATTTCATATTAAAAGAAAAAATTGTTTGATTTTCTAAAATAATGAATAACAAATCAACAAATTTATAGATAAAATTAGTATTTATAAACTTAATTTTCAAACAACAAATATAATCTCACTTATTTTAAAAAGAAAACTAATTAGTCTAGTAAATTTGAATTTAAGTTTTTTTCTTCATAAAACTCTAAAACTTTCAAAGTTGTGGCTAATAAATATTTTGGTAAGTTATTTGTTAATGACATTTTTAAATATAGCATAATAAATTAAAATAGGTATAAAATATAATTAAATTTGAAATTTGAAAAAATCTATTTATTATAAGCTTTTTCAAATACAACCTAACAAACCAAAATATTTACTAAATATATCTAAATTTCATATTATATTAATGATAGAGAATTTTATCAATGCAATACTTTTATAAGTGTATAAATATACATTATAAAAATCTATTAATGTCTAATAGTATATATTACTAGTATAATCTAAAATTGTGTTGTATTTTATAAATATTTTCAAACATTAACTTCTTATATTTTCACTCATTAAAGCAAGGGATTTTCTTCTCTCTGTTTTTTTTTTAATATGGAAAATTAATAATGGGCTTCTATCTATTTTGTAGAATTCAAGTTTGCCAGTGATGACGTTCATATTTATAAAGTAGGTTCATTGAATTGTTATAATTCAAACTTAAATTTGAAACATTGCAATGTATATTAAGTTTATGGTATAGATATTAACTTTGGTCAAAGGTTAACAAGTTTGAATTATAAATGTGCTCAAAAGCACTTGAGGAAATCTATCATTCTTATTTTGAAAAGTTGTGATATGGCATTTTAATCTAAATTTTAACTATCACTACTGGTTTTCATCCAAAATAATAATAATAATAATAAATAGACTATTGTATTACATTTTTTTAATAAATAGTACAAATTGAAGGATGTTTTTTTACAAATTGTTAAAATACCTCATTTTTATTGACAATTGTTATTAAAATATAAATCTTATTAAAAATATAAAGAATATGAAAACTATAAACTAATACAAAGATTATGTGGTCATTACTTATAGTAAAACTAGTTTCTCATAAAACTCTTTAACTTCAGGGTTAGGTCTCACTGATAATATTAAATTTGTCATTTATTAACTTTGGTTAATCCCTACATTTTGTTTTGGTTATAAATTTTCCTATAATACTAGAGTAGATCAATTAAAGAACACATACCAATAGTTGCGTGAATATACAACATAAAGAATTAAAATCGAATATTAGTGCAAGAATTAAATTAAAATGAAGTTTAGTTTATAGGGATGAAATTGGAAATATATTAAAAGATATAAAGAGGAAAAGGTGGAAGGTGAAAGGATGCATAATTAATATTTGAACTTTGTAAGGGGGTATCTTTATTTTCGTTATATGAAGTTGAAAATTTGTTGGAAAATATTTTTTATGTATTAAATCACGTGCTTATTTTTTCTTCTTCACTTTAAATGAAAAGTAGCTATGAGTGATAATTAAACAGTTAGAATATTATCGTTTTTAATTATTTATTATATTCCACATTATTTCTTTTTGTTGTAACACAATAATTTCAAATCTGTGGATACTAAAAGCTATTTGTCAATCCAACTCAGGGAGGTTTTGATTCATTTTTAAAGTTTTATTTTCTTTTACTCAAACATTTTGTTTAAAATACATCCAAAAATCATTTTTAATTTTTGTAAAATATTGTAATATTTTTCTTCACATAACTTAAATTTTCAATTAAACGTCTCATTCAAACCCACCCCAAAATCATGTTTTGACGTGATACATCTTTGAGCGGACGTGTTCAATTTATTGAATTGAACTAATTTTTTTGTTGTTGCAAAACTGTAATTGATAATGAAACTAATTAGTAATTTTAGCCTTATGCATTGTATTATATTGATGATGCACCGCATATATACTTGAGTCGCTTGTCATTTTTATTATTATTTATCATGTGTTAATCACATCTTCAAAGATAAATTAAATAATTTATGATACATACACGATCTTGAAATTGTTATTTGTTTTTATTACCACGGGTAGAGTACGAAGAATATTTGATATTTTAACGATTACACATCTCTTCATATTAAAGTACATCAACTTCTGGTTTTTTTAATACATGAGAAAAAACAAGAAGAATTTAGAAATGAGTGATGATATATTTTTAGTACAAGAACTATAAAATGAAGATCGAACCTTTCATTTTTAAGACAGAAGGTCATGTGAATTATCGTTAAATTAAACTATTAAACTCGTAGTTTTAATCTAGTAGGACAACTTGCAAAAGTCATTGTTATAATATTTTGTATATAAATTCACGTTTGTTATTATAAACTATAGACAGTTGGTATATATATATAAAAGGATGTGCATACAAATTTATATACTTTTTAAAATTGACTAGCGAAAAAAAGAAAAGAAAAATGTTGACCAAAAGAGACTTATTGGAGTTGAATCACTTCCAACTAATCCGCTACCGTTTTAATTTTAAAATAATAATTAATCATTTAATTTAATTTAGTTCACCAAAAAGTAGTCCAAGTGTTTTCCATATAAAACCTAAAATTAATACCCACACATACACTAATCATTTATTCTCAATTTTTTAATTTTAATTATTAGACAAATGTACCGAAGTTTTTGTTTATTTTATTTTTTAATTTAATTATCTCAGATTTGTTTGTTTGTTTTTTCTTTCAAACCATTTATATATATTCCTATAGACTTGTTATTTAATAAAATAATGCGAGTGATTTTATTTTATTTTATGGTTGTTTGAAAATAGCTGTTTTATTATTTCCTACCAATTTGTTTGTTGTCTTGTCTTGTCTGTGATTTTTATTCACACTATAAAATTATTCTTTGTTTGAAAATTACATATAAAATTAAATTTGTAAACAAATGTCCCACAAAATCTTGTGAAATTAATAATGATAAAATGTAATCTTATCTTTTTATCTCATGCAATTGGTTAAAAAATTACAAAATCGTACCTAATATTTTAAAATTTATCTCAATTTAATTCTTAAACTCATTGATTTATCTTTGTATTAACATGTCAATGGTAGATCTTTTGGTCTCTTCTTTTGATTAAACTTATGGAGAAAAGTATGATTCTATCATTACATTGTTTTTTCGTGTTATTTAATACTTGATATTTAACTCATTAATTTTTTTAAAATATTAACAAAATCTAAAATAATAAATAAATAGATCCAAATTGTTTTTTTTTTTTATTTCAATACACCAAAGGTAGGTAAGTTTGAGATTTTTAAAAGTACCAATTTGATATTTTGTTCAAAAGATATGTATTTAACCCCAAAAAAAAGGCTCATGTTTAGTTTAAACTTTGCAATGCAATATTTGAAAAACATATTTTTTTTCTTTTTCAGATTTTCCATGTGGCATGTGGGCATTGGATGATTAAAGATTGTAAACAAATAAGAATGTGATAAAAAAAAAATTAGAGTTCAAAATGAAGTGTTCCAGAAAAAGATGGGGGAAAGTGGGGGGAAAAAAGATGGAAAATTAAGGCGAATGATTAGGCAGTTAATTAAATTATATTATAGTTTGCATTAAAGATAATTCGCGCGTGCTTACAGCAGGCCGTCCGTTTTCCCATTCAATGAATTTTTGTTTTCTTTTACATCTTTTTTATTTTTCTTTTTATAAAAACATTATTGTTGTTTTTTCGGAATTCCATAATTTTTAAGATATGTGCAATTTGAACCCTTAATTGGATTATTTCCAATCCATTTTAAACAAAATGCTATTGTCATGAGATTACGCTATTGTCCTTTCTTTATTGATTTGAGTTTTTTTTTTCTTTTACCCCCTTGTCTTTTTTGTTTTAGCTTCTCTAGATCTCCAACATGGCTTCTTTGAAACCATCCATGCTGCCCCAACGACATGACCCTAATGGCATCAACATCGATCAAGACACACCAAAGTTAAGCAAGATCAAAATTGATTGTGCACGAGCGTATTTGGATAATTTTACTTGAATTTGATGTCAGCAAAATGTCTTTTGACATTTAAAGATAAAAACCTGAGTCATTTGACATTTCCTCCCTATTTTTAGGTCTCTCTAATTCTTAAGATCCAATTTAAACTATATTCAATGAAAGTTTGCTAAGTACGATTTTGTTGGAAAAAATCTCACTCTATAGCAATAAGCATAAAAAAAAATTGGAAAAGAAAATAAAATCGAAAACATGATTATTAACATGGAAATAATTCAAATCGAAAAAAAAAACGCAAACAGTAAAAAATTATACTAATGTATAAAGAAAATTTATCCTTGACCAATTACAAATAAATACACTCTACTTATAAAGTAGATATAGTACAAAAAGAAAGTATAACTAGAACTAAACACTTAAGTCTAAAGTGTTTTCAACTAAGACAAATTGAAATTAATGTAGCTTTTTTACAGTAATTGAAGTTTGTCACTTTTCTAAATACTTTATTATATAGAACGTTTATGCTTCTAATATTTTATCAAAATCCAACAAATTTTACTAGCTAAATATAGTGTAAATGTACAAATATTAGAAGTTTCGGATAGTATATATGGTTCTAGATGAATTTGAACTCACCTTAAATGAATAAATTAGATCCAAAATCTAAGAATTAACTAGAAATATATTTTGGTTTCCTCTAATTTATTATCTATGTTTTGTCTGCTGTGTTAATTATTATTATTAGTTATTTGTCATCGTTGAGAAAATGAGATCAAGAAGAAGAAAAATAACAAAAAGACATAAAGTAGAGAACAAAGTGAATATCGCAACTCTAATATATCGAGAGAGTGGCGTACATACTAGGAAACGAAGGATGTATATTTCAATTGATATTTTCATCATATTATCCACAATATATTGAAAATGGACGTTTTTATAGTAAAATGAGCTAATTTATTAACAAATATAGCAAAATTTTACTTTTTATCTGTAGTAGACCGTGATAGACTCATATAAACGTGCACGACTACGATAGATTCAAATAGAAATTTATTTTGTTAATTTGTAAATATTTTCAATATTGTTGTTTAAAACTAGTTCTCTAGGAAAAAACTCAAATTAAATTCGGTATTTTTTAAATTAAAAAATATTTGTATTCTTTTCAAAAGTTACTGTATTAACTTAGTTAATGTCCAATTTTGGACAGTAAAAATTGTACTTGAGATTCACTTAACAATAGAGATAAATTTGTAATATAGAAAAAAAAACGTAACTTGTAAACATTTGAAGATGTGCACATCGATGTGGTGTTTATAATACAAGGTAATACTTAAGTTAGATTATGAATAAGTATATATAGTAAGTTAGATTTCTAGTGTGGAGAATGGATCACTTCCCTTAGCACTATCATTATATATTTATAAGAGTCGTTAATATATAAGTGAATCCTATTAGATTTTTTAATTTCACTAGATAGGATCACCCTTCCACTTCCCGAGCTGAGGGGTGTACCCTATTTGCCTTTGGCTAGCTAAAATCGAACACTTTTCCCTAGACCTGCTACTTAGTAGCATTTGGCATTTGGGTTTATAGCTTTTGAGTCCGAGCAAGCATAAAATGTCTCATACTATGTGCTTTACTAGACTCAACCATAAGCTTGTGCGAAGCTCTTGGACTCTGTTCCTTCCATTTTTTTTGTTTGATGTTGATTATACCATTTGAACCAAAATCACCTCGAACATACTATTTAGTCATTTCAATACTTTATTTTAAAGTAGAGATTGACGAAAATTAGATTTTTAATGGTACGAGAGTGATTTAGATGAAGATTGGGTCCAAACACCAACATGCTATGTCGTGACGCTACCAAACAATTCATTATAGGTTCCAATTTACATACAAAATTCTAACACAATTTACTCTAAAACATACAATAGTTTTAAAACACTTAATAAAATGCCAAAGAAAAGTATTGCAACATTTTTAAAACAATAAAAATATTTTTTTAAAGCAAAAGACAAAGATTAGAGACAACTTTTTTCTCATAATTAAATCATTAAGCTTAAAACCTTAAATTAATTTCCACAACTTTCAATTTCATTCCATTGAAATCTATATTTGAACATTCCTTAACGAATTTACTCACTAGTTTTAACCAATTTCACTATTGTACAATATAAAATCGAACAAATGTTTCAAAAATCACATTGGTTTCTACACAGATTATGTCATTCTTATTTGAAGTATCATAAATTTCATATTAACCATATATTTTACATTCATTAAATGTAGACAAAATGCTATAATTGATTACTTAAGTTTCATATGAAAATCTAAAACATAATGAATGTCGGAAACACTTTTGGAAGTATTTTTTTCAGAAAAAATAAATAGTCAGACTGCACATAACCAAAATTTGATTTGAGTTCTTTTTTTCTTTTTAATTCGATCCTCGACCTTTCAAAAGTCCAAAGTATATTTCTTGGATTAAAATTTTCTATTAAATCCTTACCATTGCTAAATATTAAGAATGTGATTATATTACAGTATATATATACACACTATTTTTTTAGTTTAATGTGTTTTATGTCAAACTATTCTCATATGGTCACTTGGTCAGTGTCCTATATTATTTCATCAAACGAAAACTTGTAACATTTTTAATAAAATTGATTAAATTAAAATTATTTTGACGCCACATCATTATGGCAAAACCTTTCCCCAAATCGTATCATATTTTAATTATATAATCAAAGTTTAAAATAAGTCTTGATTTTATGAAAATTTTCATTAAAAATCAATAAAATGTCAGTTTTTATGGATATTTTTAAAAAGAGTATAAAAAACTAAAAAAAATTGAGAAAAAGTAAATAGACATGACTATTATTTATATTAATAACATTTTAATGTTTTTTTTTTTTTTTTTTTTTTTGTGTTTTGAGAAAATTTTTATGATATAATAAACTATCGATTCAAATTATCGATAAATAGATAGTTTACTTTTTACTTCTTTTTTTTTTTTTCTGTTGGGCTAATGGTAATTGGAACATAGGAGTTTTAGGATGAAGTAGAAGTTTGGTGTCAGGTTTGGAAAGCTGTATTTATTTGTTTTATTAGTGATACCCATATAAAGGCTGCCAATTTGTCCAATAATAATCTCTCTTTCAATTTTTTCCACTGCTTTCTTGTCCATGCATTTTGGACTCTTTTATATGTCTTCTTGTATTTGTACCTCTTTTCATTAATGTAACCTTCTTCTTCTTCTTCTCTTTTCAATTTCTTTTTCTACAAAAATATTACTACTAATTTTTTAAGTGTATAATTCAACTTTTTTTTTTGGCTTATACTAGTATTATATTAATAATCAAGGCCACCCAATCTTACCTACATTGAGCCAAAAAAAAAAAAACAAAATCCATTCAATCTAGAGTACACATCATCTACTACCTATTTTTGTTTTATTGGAGTAATTATAAATATATTTTATAACTTTTTAATTAGGGCTTTTGAAAATGTTGATATTGTGTATATTATTAAGTCATTATTTGTTCCACAATTTTAGAATTCTATTTAATTTACTAGACACTAAATTGAAAGTTTATTGCTAAAAAGTATATATAAATTTATGTGTGTGAGGGTTTTTTTTTACAAGGTATAGAGTGTGTGAATTAACTTAAACCTTGTCAATTTTTGTTTTAAAATTGACTATTAATATACATGTGCATACCTTTTTTTATTTTCATATGTTAATGATGAGGTTCGCTATTAAATTGTTTTTGCCAGTTTGAGCAAATAAGCAAGACATTTATTACCATTTTGAAAATTGATACATCATTTACTTATCTATATTTGAACAAAAAAAAGGGCTAATGTTTGTTTGAAAAAGATTATTGACTTGTGTCAATTAAGTCTAATCCCATTTGTATCGGTGAAAATGATTACTGTCAAGTTGTTTTCAATATTTGTTATTTAAAATTTTGCTTATACATTTGGTAGTCATCCCTTATCTCTATTTATACATAGGTTGTCCAAAAGAGAAGGTTCAAGCTCAATGAGCACTAAAAGTTTGCATATAGGTCCACACATTCAAAAAGAAAAAGTCAAACACTGGATTTCAGGTCAGCTAGCCGACCTTATGGAATTTCACCAAAGAAAAAAATGATTGAGTGGAGCTCGAGACTACACTCTGCAACTTTGAAGGTCACACCTGTTTTTACAATATTGATTTTGCACATATCCCAGTAGATCTTGCACAAAAAACCTATACCAATAATCACTTTAAGATCTCATTTGTGCTTTGTCAAACTAAATACTTCAGGTGTTAATTTATGCATCAAAGTGTACTCGATTCGACACCACACTGATATGAATAATGTTATGATAGGTCAACCCCAAACAACATATTTGAGCTAGAGGAGTGGGTCATATGTGCACCAAAACATGCACAAGTTTCTCACACCAACAAGAAAACTAAAGTATATTTTCTAGTTTGACTTCACATTTTCATATACAATTTGTGTAATTGTATCATCTAATAATCTTTTTTCACAAATTTCTTTACATTATTATTTATAATCGAAATGAAAAAAAATAAAATGAACTCACTTGACAGTGGTCATGTACTACCATTGACAAATTTGTAATTTGGAGAGGAGTTCACAAGCAAAAATAAACAAATAATACACTATTGTGATGTTTGCCACAAATACTGTTATGCTTAAGCTGAATCACAACATAAATGACAAAAAAGGCTATTAAACTATACAGATAAACTTACCTTTCAAAAGACTTGTCATGCTTTATTTGTAATGGAGTTCAAAAGTTTTTCTTATCCCTTTAGAATTAGAAATCTACTTCCTCTACCTATTTAGAAACTAGACACTCACGAGCTCGACTTAGCCACAATGGACGTTTCAAAATAGAAGGTCAATCTAGATTATCCATTTTTAAGAGACTTATTGGTTTAGACCTTCGAGGTTGAAGCGAGCCAATTGGTTGTGAAGGCTCAATTGGCTTAGGCCCTTAGCCTTCAAGGTTGTGGTGCGCCGTATTTGACTTTCACGAATGAATTTTCAATACATGTATAGTAGGAAACATTGATAATGTCTTTGCTCTAGCAACTTGAGAAAAATGTGCGAATTTGATTTTTTAACCTTCCATTTTATTAGTTTGGATTTGATTTAACCTAATAAATTTGATTTAATTTGTTTTCTTTAATATAGGAAATTTTTTGATCTGTCTTAATTTTGTTTGATAATCTCCAAATATATTTTTTTTATTAACCGAAAATTAATTTCATTTTATTTAATAAAAAATATTTCATTAACCAATTCGAACATTTTTTTTAAATATAAAAATATCTCATTGATAAGAAAAAGTATAGATTTGGATTTTTCCCCATTACAAAAAAATAATAATAATAAAAGTATAGATTTGGTTTTATACATTTAGGTTTATTTTATTTCACCAAAACATTTTTTTTCATTAACCTAGAAAATTAGTTTAACCAATTTGAAATTTAATTTGTTTCCTTTGTTTTATTATTATTGTTTTTAAAAAATATAAAAAAAAATTCATTAATCAATTTTAAAAACTTGCTTGTTTTTTTTTTTTTTTTTTCAAAACCGTTTCATTGGATTTAGTTTAATTTATCTAAGAGATCAAAATAATTTTTTTATTAATCTAAAACTTATCTTTTTTAAAATATATTTATAAACTAAAATTCAAATTAGTTGCAAAATTAGTATAATTTTCCAATTTTTACAAACTAAGATGACATACATGCATGACAGTCAAAGGAGTTCATTGACTTGATTCATTTGTACATACACAATATTTGTATTCATTTGTGGTTAATGGGGGCATGATATAAATATAATGGTGGTATTGTGGGTCACAAACTCACAAACTCAACCACTTTTGATTTTGAAGAAAATGAGGTCAGTTTTGGTGCGTAATCAAAAGAAAAGCAATGAGAATTTAAATACAAAGAAGAAAAGAAAACCCTTTTAAATTTCTTCACATTAGAGTAGTAGTAGTAGTAGCCATGTGGGTCTATAAAAAGAATCAACAAAACAAACGCAATTGCATTTTGGAATCAAATTAAAAGCTTATTTATGTCCCTTAGTGCAATTCCCTCTCATACTTCAACTTTACCAAATTAAAATAACCCC
Organism: Cucumis hystrix; assembly: GCA_025688845.1. Taxonomy (NCBI): domain Eukaryota; kingdom Viridiplantae; phylum Streptophyta; class Magnoliopsida; order Cucurbitales; family Cucurbitaceae; genus Cucumis; species Cucumis hystrix. Next base: position 13,703,200 of record CM046890.1, on the reverse strand, counting down.
TCCCCCTCAATTTAAATGTGTTTATGACTGCAACCATATACTTCAAATACTCAATACTTTGAATTCTCATTTTGTTTATTTATTTAAAATTAATTTGGTATTAATAAATGAACCATACATTTTCAAGTGTATTTCTAAAGGAGTAATATTGGGTTTGAGTCACTTGTAATGTAATGAGCCTTTTATTTTCATTATAATTGAGCTAACATAAATTTACTCCAAAAAAGAAGTCATTTTGTAATATTAACAATTCAAACATCTTTTTTAATTAATTGATTAATTAATAATAATATTCTCTTAAAAAGCGATACAGCGTGGAGGTAATGCATATGCTAAGTGCATCCAAACTTCCATTTCCCAAATTCATTGAACCACCACTTTCTTTCTTTCTTAAATTATAATTTTAATATATTTTTCTAGTTGGGTTTGATCACTTTTCAAGTTCATAATTATTCAAAATTAACCTAATGTTTTACTTTATCCTTTAAATGTATTTTTTATATCAACGTTAATTTTACCTAACTATACAAGAATTGTAGAGTAATTTTGAAAAGGTTAAATGCGATTTAAACTATTTTAGAATCAATCATAAACATATCTTTAATATCTAAAATTTTCAACTTGTACATATAATATTTTTTAAACGTGTCTATTTATTTTTAGATTCACGTTTATCATTATATCATTCAATCGGTTAAAAAAAATAAATTTATTGACTTCTAATTAAATACTTTTCAACTATTTAAATGATCGTATCAATTTAAACTTTAAACTTGTGAAAATGAAAAAAATTAAAGTAAAATTTAAAATTATATCTATTAATTAAACTTCTAAACCGAGTAATTTTTTTTTTAGAATCTTGTATACTTATATATTCTAATAACTAATTGTGTAAAACCAACATTTTGAAGAAGCCTACGTACCTTTGAGAATTATCATCAAATCATAATAATAAATATAAATTGATTAATGAAATATATATATATATATATATATAAAGAAGGTTGACCATTAAAGGGAAGAAAGAAGAATTTAGGAAAAACAAGTGTGAAACAGCTTTCGTCGACACATTACACAACAGCTTTTCTGGTGCCCAAACTTTTCCCCATATTGCCTTTTTCCTCAATCATCCACCCACCCAAATAACCCACATCAAATTACATCTAATTAATATACTTTTTTTTTCTTTACGTAAATTTTAACTTAAATGTTAGATTTCGAGAATTTATAATATTCTTGACCAAAAAATAAAAAACACAAAGGAGAGAGGAAAAAGGAAAAAAAGAAGATGCCATTTTGAGTGCTTTTGGCAACAAATCTAATCCACAAGGTTGCCTAAAGACAATCTCACAAAGCTCTTCAACCAATAACCAATGTTAAAACATAATCCCATGCTATTATGAATTTAGAATCTCCTTAAACACCTCTTTCTTTTTGTTCTTTTTTTATTAAAATAAAAAATATAGTGTTGTTTATCAAAATATTTACAGGACAAAACTTCAAACTTAAGAATTTTCTTCAACAAATATATAAAACGACAAAGATCCAAGGTTTAGAAACATGTGAAAACAAACAAACAATAAGGTTTTAGAACTACCTAAACCCTTTATCTCAACGTGCAAAGAGATAAATTTGTGGATTTTATCAACCAAGCAACTCAATCAATTGAAATAGGTAATCCTTATCTATTGGATGGAAAATAGAAGGACGAATTATACTTATTTTGGATAGCATAATCTTATATTTATAATTAAGTTGATCATAAAATTCGATCACATAATTCTCTAAGATCACTAAACTAGAACTTCTACTTATAATGCATACTTCCTATGGAGTGTTATGAACCTATACTCAAAGATAACACAATTTGGCCATCAAATAACATAATTATGATTGATATACAATTTGTTATATATATCAAAACTAATTATTAAATTGATTCCAACGTTCTCAAAATTTTAAAACAAATTAGTTTGCATTTTTAACGGGTTTCTAATAATCAATAAAACTAATTTTCTAGTCTTAAAATTAAAATGACTTAAATTTTGAAATAACCCCAAACAGTAAATAAGAAAAGAGAAAAAAAAATTAACATATTTACAAGTTATAACAAAATTTTGGATTCCATCGATGATAGCCACTGATAGACTTTCATCACTGTCTATCAATGTCACCAATAGAAGCATGTAAGTGACTATCAATGTTCATTATTGATAGAATTTAAAAATTTTGTTATATGGTAAATATTTTGTCATAGTCTAAACTGTATCGAAGTAAAATATACTAGATAATTTAAATTGATACATTTATATAAATTGTTCATAGTCTAAATTGATACACTGGTAAAAGTTTAGGGTCTAAATTGATTTGAGGTTTAAATTGACTTTCAAATTTAATGGTTTTAATTGATATAATTATTAATTTAAGGTTTAAATTAATATAAACCCACAATTTCAAAACTGCTAATAGAAAATTTTCCAACATTTAAAAACCCTCTTTGATCCATTTTTTAATAATAAAACAAAACTTTAGAAGACAGAAATTAATAATATGCATGCTGACATCAATTTTAAAAATATAACAGTAAATGATAAGAAGCCATATCAAATACTAATGTCACGTTCACCGATCTATAATGAAAATTTATGTAATTGTAATGAGTTTCAATCACATATGAAATTGAATTTAATCACATTTACTCATGCATTTAACAACGGTAATAATTTGTTTAAGATTGAAGTTGTTTACTTTGCATGTTTTGCATTGCATCCTTATTTTCGTGGATGATATTAACGTCGTATTGAGACAAAAATTTGAAAAGGTCATTCAAACGCATATGAAAAAAGGTAGAGGACTAGTCTTACATAATTTTCAAACCCAATCGAAAGAATCTCTCGATTATGCTTTTTGGCTACAAATTTTACAACAGACCTCACATTTTATTTCTTATAGTGAAAGAGATATTAATTTTCAATTAAAAAACAATATTTATTTGTCAATTTTTGTTTAGGTTTACTTTTTGATTGAATTAAATATAGATAGGAATGAATAAGTTCTTGAAGAAATTATATATAAAAAAAGGATAGGCATGAAAATAGTCTAAAAATGAGCCTTTTTGATTGGAAGGCTACCCTTTCTCTCTAAAAACAACCTAAATAATTAAATAAATGAAATATTAAAATAAAATAAAGAAAAAGCATATATTGACTATAAAAACAAATATAGAATGAAAAAAAGAAAGGGTGATGTATTATTATTATTATACAATTTTATTTTTGTGCAAGTGTTTCCTTTTGATTGTGTGGTGAATAAGAATTAATGTCATTCTTAAAACAATAAATGAAAGGTGTCAAAATTGTAAGGCTTATTTAGAAGAAACATAAAATTGGATGGAAAATAAGTATGAAGTGTAGAGATGCAGGTGACGTAAGTGGGGAGGTGAGAAGGGATTAGGGAATGGTAAAATTAGAAAATTGGGATTAAAGGTTACAGCTAAGTGCTAACAAAAACCAATCATATGTTGTGATTTGATTGGTATCCTATGATTTTTGTACCCTTCCTCTTTCTTAATTTTGCCAAAATTTTAACTCCTTTCCCAACTTTCTTTTCCTTTCAACCTTTAAATACTATTCTTCTACCTCCTTCTCTATTTCTTTTTGTTTTAAATTCTTTCATTTAATCTATATATTTACAACTTTGCTATTGTTTTTAACCAATGTTTTATTTGAAAATGTTTGGTATGCATCCCTTTTTTTTTTTTTTTTTAAATTTCTGAAAAATTGAGTATTTGTCTGATTTTTCAATCTTTTATTAATCAATTGAATTGGATTCTTAAATAAAATTTTAAAAACTACTTAAAAAAATATTATAAACTTAATTCTCAAAACCAACAAATAAAAGAAAGCAAATGGTTGTGGAAAAACACGGTTTTTGTTTCTAGAGTTTGAGTAAAAATTTGAACAAGAGGTGAAAATGATAGTTGAAATTTTGGAAATAAACGAGCCGTGGTTGTATTTTTTAAAAGTTTTAAAAAATTTTGAAATTATTTTGGGTGGATAATAAAACAAACAAGTGCATAGATTGAGGTGATGGTTACAAGTTTAATTTTATAAAACAAAAAATGAACGAAAGAAATTTAAAGAGAAAACTCATATTTTGTTTCTTTAGAGTGTATTAAAAAAAGAAAAACTAGATAATGAAGAAATTTGTAAAATATTTAATTGAGAAAATGGGTTAAGTAGGAGAGTTAGGGTTGGAGTGAGAAGTTAGTTAGAAGATTAGGAATCTAAATAATAATTAGGAAGAGATGGTTTAAGAGAGCATTTAATTGAGTATTATGAAGGTAATTAATAAGACAGTTTTGGTAAAGCAAAAAAGAAAAAGAAAAAGAAAAAGAAATGGAAAATAGAAGAAACAATAATGAATGGGCCGAAATAATGAGGAATCCAGCCCATACTGACAACGGGTTGGGTCGACATGTCGGCAAGATCAAACAGTGGGAGTTGGTTGAACATCTTAATGGGGCCCATCTCATTTGTTAAGAATGTCGGTCATTGGTCTCCTAATTTCCAGGTCACTAAAACTTCTTTTTCCTAAAATCATATATATATATGTATGTATTATAATGTTTTAAATAATGGAATTATAAGTTATAATTTTGAATTAAGGTGTCAGTGAGGGTGTGAGCTCCAGAAATCACGTGGATTATTTATGCTGGACAGCCAACCAATAGCTGTCGAGGAGGGTCAGTGTTTTGAGATTGTGCAGCTTCATGATTGGTCCATTTGTTGGCAGAGAGGGATTTTAATGGCCCACTCAGTGGCCTCCACTACCTTATTTTTAATGGGCCTCATGGGCTCATATATCAACCATGGTGTATGCTCCTAATAGTGACTAAAATTATGTATTTGGGCCATTCTAGCTGGCCCTATTCAAACCTGAATGTTTTTGGGTACTTGTGATGGATCTCTTACTAAAATGGCTAATTATATTGAATACCAATTTTAAGAAGAGACAATGATAAAATATTAAATAACAAATTCCTAAAATATTAAGATTTGTAACAAAACTGCTTAGTTGCATACTTTTTTTTTTTTGACTTTTTTTTAATCAATTATACCCCTAGATAAAGGACAATTGGTTTCTTACAAGTTAGAGATACAATGTGTCTGTATAGTTCATTAACGAGGCAAAATATTATGGGGTATTCGTGTATTTGCACACCTAAATATGATCTTTTCAGGCCGAATAAGATTGCACCAACATTCCCTAAAATATATGGTTGTAATTTATACCAGACTTTCAGATTATTAGCATTTAATTCAATTAATTAACCATTTATTTTTATGATTCATAATATATATCTTTTAATAATGATTTGAATTCAAAACTTTTTTTATCGTTTCCGTTTCATTATATTTCATAATATTTATTATATAATACATGATGCATATTTTTTAAAATTTTTTTAATAACAATTTGAAGTTAGATTTTAACTAATATCATCAATTTGAATTCTTTTAAATGATAATATCCTTAAAATAATGTCAAACATAAATTCAACATTTTTGGATTATTTATATTCCCAAATATTTATCAAAAAATTGAATTTAAAATTTGAACTTAAACACGTCCAAAAGTCGTATTGTTATAATAATTTTAATTTCAAATTTTATCATTTCAAAAAATAGTGATAATTGATTTTTCACTTATTTTGTTAAAATTTTTATCATTCTCTAAAATCGTGCTGATATCCTAAAATAATGGCAAAAATAAATTCAACATTTTCAAATTATTTATATTCCAAAACATTTATAAAAAAATTGAATTTAAATACCTCCAAAATACGTATTGTAAAAACATTTTGAATTTAAAATTGTATCTTCTCGTGCTAATTGGTTGATTTTTATTTAAAAAAATTATTTTACTATGTCAATTACTATTATCCAGATTTTTTTGTTGAAATTTAAAAAAAAAATTATATTCTTTGTGGCAGTTATATAGATTTTTTAAAAAATAAATAGAAAATATACATTGGTTGTTGACTATGTATTTGCTGGTGCCGTTGGAAATACCTCGTATTTGTCCACTTAAGTACTCAGAACTTAAGATTCAATGGATAAGATTTGTTACACTATTAAATACATCCTCATTATCTAAATAAGTTGGAATATGTGACTGATTACAGTATAAATCTTATTACACAAACACAATGTATTTCAATTGATTTACAAGTTGATAACACTACGCAGATTTGAGAATGACTTTAACGCCTCCAAATTTTGGTATTTTTCTTAACATAATTATCTTATTTTATTAAGATTTAAAATTTTGGATATTAATTTATTGGGGTTTGGTGTAAACAGTTTTTCCGATTATACATTTTATATTTGAATAGTACAAAAAATGAGGTAAAATACCGTATATTCATGAATATAGTGTATCTACAAACAACATTCAGCTTCGGTAAATCTCAACTAAGTATGATATTTTGCACCAACATTTCCTAAAAATAATATGACTGCAATTTCTACCAGATTTTTGGATTCTTACTATTTAAATAAATTAATTAACAATTTATTTCTAACAAATTTGAAGAGCACCTTCACAAGGTAGAAGAGGACCGAAAAAAAGAGTTTTCGATTAATATTTTAATATTTTCAAATTCTTAGGATTTAAATCAATCAATTAACAATCTATTTCTATCCTTGATAATAGATGTGTTTAATAACCTTTTGAATTAAAATAATGGCAGAGATAAATTCAACAATTTCGATTCTTTGTATTCATACTATTTATAAAAAATTTATTAAATAATACATAATTCATATTTATAATAATAATTTGAATTTAAATTTTATATCATCCAAATTGAATTCGAATCTTACATCATATCTCTAAAATAACGGTAGATAAATTTAACATTTCAAATTCTTTATGTTCCAAAATATTTATAAAAAATTTATTAAATAATAAATAATACATATTTTTAATAACAATTTGAATTTATAATTTTTAGCATCTCCTAAAATAGTGCTAATTAATATTATCCACTTATTTTTGTTGATTTTTATTTTTATTCTTTTTCTTGTGCTAATTGTAACGTTAATATTCACGTTTATTTTTCATTAGAGTATGTTGAATGAAAAATTCTTTATGTGAGAAAACTAAGCTATGCGATATAGCTATAATTTAAACGTATTTAAACGCTAATTCTTTCTGTGATGCGATGCGAAAAGACTAAAATATACGATAACTATGTTCCAAACGCTATGTGAATGAAAACTTGAGAGTCCTTCGTGTTTTAGTTTTCAACTATGTAATATTGATCACGACTATGCAATAACATGAGCTATGCAAGATAGCTACAGAACATCCCATCGCATATGTTGACATCCTAGGCGAGATGGTTAAACATGATGAGACATATTAAAGTTATTATCTTTATCACATGATTAAATAGAATCACACGTTTTATTACCGTTTAGTATTTAATAAGTCAACATAACCCCTCCATAAAAAAAAAAGGTTACAAATTAATTGCTCAAAATCAATTTCCAATGGTCTATTGATTACCTCTACTATATATACACTTTCTTAATCATTTCATAATACGCGCTAGAAATTTTCATAAGCAAGAAAACTCTCTAAAACTTCTCCTTTTGAGTTTACTGAGCAATTGTGAGTGTTTATCTGAGTGTTAAGATTCTAATTGATTTTCGTGCAAAATCAATTGAAGAACAAATGTTGTTTTATCTTGGGGACAACGGGGCAATAATTCTGTTTGACAAAAGATCAGAGCCGCGAAACGTCTTAAAGAGAGCGTGATCCGCAACTTAGCCATTTCTTAACCAATCTTTGTTTTTTAGCTTTGCGTTCTGACCACTAGGCGTTTTGTCCACTTGACGAGGTAATCAATATGCAATTTGACTACGCAGGAACGGTACCTTAAGCGAGATAAAGGGCGAAGTGCAACAACAGAGCCAAACTAAAATAGTTATTTTGAGACGTGTGTTTTTTTGGTAAGGTAAATATTCACGTTTATTTTCATTAAGCGTTTTCTTTTTGTGTTACGGTTTTCATTGAAGTCTTTCTTTACGGTACATCCTCTATCATTATTTGTGATGCCCTATTAAGAAGCTTACCTTTTGACCGATTAAGAGCTCAAATGAATCTCAAAGGTATCAAGAACTTGAAGAACTCCCCGATTTGAGCGGACAAAGTTAAGGGACAAATCCTTTGTGTAAATGATTGAAGATTTTCAAGCGAACGAAGTTAATGGACGGAGTTAGGGCACGTATGAAGAACTTTAAGATATTGAAGATAGGTAATGGAACAATCGCGGAAGATATTGGAACAATCACAGTTAAATTAATGGGAAGTTTTCGGTGGAACAATCGCTGAAGATAGGTAACATAAGATATTGGAGATGCAATTAGAAGACGTTTCAAAATTTCCTAGGGTTTCAAAACGTGAAACTAATGGGAAGTCCTCAATTCTTGCACAATTTGAAGGAGAGGAACGTTTTGCAGAGCTTAGATGGAGTTTCTATGGTGATATGTGTTATTTTTTACTTTTTTGGGAGAAATTAGATTTTGATTTTAATTGTGTGGAATGTTTTATTTAATTATAGGGTATTTGGGGTTTATTGAACAATTGTATTTAGGATCAATGTTTTCACTTAGGTAGAGGCATTTAAGACATTGCTTCACCTATTTTTTTTTCAGATTTTTTTCGTTTTTCTATTTTATCAATTTAAAAATAAATTTGTAATTTATCCAAAGTGAATCTCCTATTTTGTCATTCTTCTTGTCAACCATTTTAAGAATAATAATTAAGTATATACAACATTCTTAAAAAATTGTAAATATAGCAAAATCTATCAGACTATCTGTTGTCGCCATGTGTTCAAGACGACGTGGAGCGGTCGACGTCCTTAAAAGGGTTAGTTTTAAAAGAAATAGGAATCACCATTAATTTTTTTTATGATGTGATTGAACACCGAACTAAATTAAATATTTTAAAATAAAATCATAAAAAAAAATGGTCTGCGAAAGTTAGAGTTGAGTTCGTGAGTCATTTGTGTGTGAGGAAGGTGTTAGCACCCCACAACACCCGTTTAGTAAACGGTGACCAAATTTCAAATCTTGAATTGAAAATATTATTTAATTTATTTTAAAACTAATGTCTTATTTTACTTCTCATTACTCCAATATTTGAAGCAATGATCTCATAAATTAAGTGGAGAGCAGTCCATCAATTAAACTAAATTGAGGAAAATCTTCTCACCTCAAGAAAGTGAGAAATTAGTACTATTTCTCAAAATCCGTCATAGGAATAGCATTTTAATAAAGAGATTGTTTTAAAAAACCTTACTTAAAATCATTTTTTCTTGGGATCAAATGTTGAACTCCCAAATATGTGTTCCCTCACCTCAAGAATTCTGCAAAATTAGACTCCCAAAATTTATAGATTTCGTCGTAGGATTTTGTTATTTTAGGAAAAACGGTATAAGTTATTAGAAAATGTTGATTAGGAAACCTTATGAAATCCTAAATTAAATTTAAATGTTTGAAAAACATTAAAAAAGAATTATAACATTAAAGACAAATTTTCTAAAAGATTTAAAAAAAAGAGTTTTGTGAAAAATTTTAAAACTTACAAAATTTTAAATTAAAAGGATTTTAAAACATTGAAAATTTTAATTAGATAGAGATGAAAATTTTAAATAGAAAACAAAATGAGGCCTAATAGGAAAAGTAGATAAGTAGAACAAATTAGTTTTGTTTTTAACAAGAAAACAAAACTACCCTACAAAACTTTAAAAGTAATTAAATATTATTTTTTTTTTACAAATTTGGTTAATCACAAAATAAAAAATAGCTAAATTAAGGCAAAAATTAATCAGCAATTGAATTAATTTTAAATACGGTCAGACAAAATTAGGGGGCTACATCCGTGATAAACCAATTTATAAATGATATACCAATGTTCGCACGAGATTTTTGGAGAAATTTGATTCGTGAAGTTGAACTTAAGTTGTTTTATTTTTGTTGATTTGATGCAATGTGGTTCGATTTCTATAATTTGATCTTCTGATTCTCTTTCGATTGGATGCTTACGCTTGATTTGAGGAAGCGAAGCACGTGATGTTCTTGAAGTTGGAATCTTGGAAGGAAGCTTATATCTTTAATCTTCGAGGACGGTCGACTTAAGAAGATCATTAAAAAGAAGATCATTAAAAAGCCCAATGCTTACGCTTTTTTCGACACGCTAAAGAGACAACATTGGGCTGGTCCTATCTCTAACACCGTCAAGACGATGTTGGCAATGAGGTAAGCCTGATGTCACCTTCTCACGTCGAAAAAAGATGTCCTGACACGACATCGGTCAAAGGTTTCCTCGATGTCATGGAAAGAACGTTGAGGGAAACCCCTTATGCCGACGTATAGTATGCATCGACATAAATTATTATATTATTACCATTTAATTATCAATTATTATCAATTATTATTTTTTGTTATCGTGAGTAATATGTTTTCAATTTAGCTTTGGAAGACAACAATTAAAATTTATAACAAATTATTATAATTAAAATGTTCAATTTATATAAAAAAACTACAATTACGAAATTCGATTGTGTAATAAAAATTACAATTAATACAGTTGTTAAAATTGTTCAAAAGGACGATATTAAAAGAAAAAAACTACTCATATCTCCTAAAACCTTAGCTCAAGGACACCAAATGAAATAATTTCAAATCTACAAATGACATAAAAGTACAATTAAATATATATCATAGATGAAAAATTAAATAAATTAAAAGTTAAAAAATACGTACCTCAAGCGTGTTCACGCTCCTCTCTGCGTCCGACTCATGTCCTCGATCATCTTCCTCATCGTTGTAATTTGTCGGTCACATTCCTCCTCCATTCTTTGTTGATCTTCAACGAGGCGATCACACTCATCCTCCCTTCTGTGTTATTTCTCAATTAGGTGGTCACACTCCTATTTGTTGTTCTTCAATTAGGTGGGTGGCATTCTCAAGGCTAGCCTTTAGTTCGCTAACCTCTCTCAAGCGAGTCTATTGGTCATAAGAGGAGGAAGAACTGGAAGAACTCTTTCAAAACTTGGGCTTGGAGACCCAACCAAGACGTTTTGAGTAGTCCGATTGTTTACCCAAAACGGTCTCGCACATGTCGTTCTCAAAGAGTGATTGAAAACCTTTTAGGGTAGGCTGAGACTAAAGTTTCAACATTTGATTCTGCACAATACAAGTGATAACAGACCTAGGTAGCTTAGTCTCAATACAATTGCACAATATAATTGCATAAAACTAAACCACGAACTGGTAACCACTAGATGTAACTCCATTAACTATTTGAGTTTCTATTTCATTAGAATGACCTAGGTAACTTAGTCTTAATCTTGAGTGTATTATGAACTCCTGTTTGCGAGGGATTGTCCTTTGATTTGTACGGGTGAGAGTGGCCAGATTGTCAACTCAATATGCTTATTATTTTGAGAACAAGAATGAGTGGGAGCTGGAAACATAATCACACAAGATAAAATTCACTCCTTCTCGACTTAATAGAATTTTATAATTCTCTCCAACTTTCTGAAGAAGAAGGAGTTATAAATAAGCAGAAGAAATATGTTTTTCAACCTAAGCCTTTGCCTCTCTACGAATTTTCTTACCGATTCTCTCAAAAAAAATTTTCATTCCAATTGGTTCTCACAAACCAATCTCATCCCAGAGGATAGGAAGGTCTCCGACGGGTGGTGTCCCTAATTTGGAGTTTTAGTAAATTCAGAGGCATCAAACTACGTGAGTTTTTTTCTCTAATCTATAATTTTAAAGCATGCTTAGCTTCAATTAAAAAATTGTTTCTGTAGCTATTGCCAATGCGATATTTTCAAGTTCTCAATTAAATTGATCTAAAATCTCTCTAAAATCTTTCGTTGCCAAGGGCTTTAATCCCTTCAGAACCATTACTACAAAAGAAAAATACATAAGGATTAGTCTTCTACATATACAGGGTCAACATATATATATATATGTTAAATAATTTACAAACTTACCCGTAGGCCGCCCTTGACGACCTCGATGTACTCTCGACGCAACCCACTTTAGGGCCTGGATCGAAAACATGTCTCGCGTTAACACATCGATCGTGCAATTGAAATGAACGGAGTGTGGCGAGACAGGCTTGTCCCCTCCTAAGGGGATTGAAATGGGGATCTTTCCATTTTGCAGTACATACCTTTCCAACCCAAAGTTTCGAGAGCGTTGATGTCTCCTCAGAGTAGGAGTGAGAGTGGGTTGGGGAGCATCTACGAAAAAACACACTATCAGATCCAAAAACTTATTTACTGATTCAAGTGTTTATGTAACGAGAATAACCTGAAGTGTCACCCACCGAAGCGATCCTTCCGCGTTATCTAACACATCCAAGTTCAAGTACACATCTGCCTCATGAATACCGCTTGGAAATGACATAATTCATACATACATAAAAAATCAACAAACGTTAAACAAATGTGAGTATCGCAAACTGAATATATAAAAGAATGACTTATGTGTATACGTGAAAAAGACATTGTTATTCATCGTCGCTTGATTCACTTTGAGATGATGATAATTGATTATCATCATGTCTATGAAGTCGTCCGCGACATGACGCACATCCAATCTTTCCACCACTGTAGGATCAACTTCAGTTGTGCACAGAGTGTCATCCACAATTTGTTTGTCTACACAATGGCTGACGACGATTTTCAATATATTAAGTTGCTCATTCTCAAAATCTTTCACTTCTGGCACGTTTGACACACGTTTATTTTGTACCACTTGAATAATTTTCCAATTGATACCATTTTTTGGGTCCTTGAGGTAAAACTGAGGTAAAACACTTGATGTGCCTAGATTGCAAGAATATCCAGTTTCTCAACGAACCAAAAACAGGATGTGTTGATTGACTTGTAGCCTAGTTCCACGTGTGTCCTATGATTTTTGTTCCTGTATGTGTCAAACTATCTACACTTGAACAACCAAGCACGTCGTCCAAATGGATATTGAACGTGCAACACTTTATTTAAAACATTGTATAAATATTTTTTCTATACCTCTATGCAAGTTCATGGGCTCTCCATGATACACCCAATTTGAATAGGAGGGACATATTCTAGTGGTTGATAGCTGTGTCGCTTCGCACCCTCTAATGAATTCTAATTTGAGTTTATACATCTCTTGCATGGACACCTTATTCGTCCGTAATCATTCATATGATACTTTGCAAACTCTAAAAATTGAGACACTCCCTCTCGATACTCAACCAAAAACTTATCCTTAAGTTTCATCCAACTCTTGTCCATCGTTAAAAGTCCTAAGAACATAAATATGTTTGATTAGTCTTATATCTCTCCTCTCAATTGCTCCAAGTTACTCGAACTTACTCAATTAATACGTTATATATGCCTAATCCCCAACTTTCACTAAAGTTAAGTTTAAAACCTTACGCTGCCAACATACCTAACACTTCAAACATACTTAATTAAAGGCTACCTAAGTGAAGGGATAACAGTCCTATGACAGTGGAAGATTTTATAGAACCATTCCTCAATTTATTTTAAAAATCTCAAAATACCAGTACATTGACAAAAATAATTAAGAAACTAGTTTTCTTATTAAAACTTAAAGGCTAAGCATGCTTTCTAATTATAGATTAGAAAAAGAAAAACTTGTTTGACGTCTTTGAATTTACAAAATAAATCTCCAAATTGGGACACCACCCGTCGGAGACCTTCCCATCCTCTGGGATGAGATTGGTTTGTGGGAACCAATTGAGATGGAAAAAAGTTTAGAGATTTTTTTAGAGAAACTATTTTGTAGAAAAGCAAAATCATCTGTTAATGAAAAACTATTTTCTTCTACGTATTTATAACTCTCTTTACTTCATGGAGTAGGAAATGAAGTAGGAGAGAATTATGAGATTCTACTAATTTAAAAAAAATATTAAATTTCAAATCTACTAATTAATTAACTATTAATCAATTAGTTAATAATTGATTAAATCATATTTAATTAATATTTCATTTAATTTTATTTAATGAATATCTCTCAAATATCTTATAGTTTTATATTAATTTAATTAAATAAAATAAAACTAAACTATTAATTAATTCTCTAATTAATTAATAGCTAAATTAAATATCTTATATTTAACTTAAATTAAATTTGAATCATATTCAAATATAAGTTTCTCTAATAACCAATAATTTTAATATGAATCAAATTCACATTAAATTAATATTTGAATTCATTCAAATATTTTATCTCCCATAAATTAATTTTGAATCATATTCAAAATTAAATTTATATAATAAAGTTTGATAAACTTTATATTATAATGTATCTCTATACATTATACTAATTTCTAAAGTAAATTCAAACATTTCAAATTACAACCAATATAAATAAATCTCATTACCCTTTACGAGCTAGGAAGGGGATATAATGGACCTATAGATCAGAAGCTACAATGATATGAGATTAATTGGATAAACTCATTAACCACATTAATCAATATTTGTTAACTATGTGTACACTCCACTAAAGACTCACAGCTGAACTCTTCTCACTGTAGATATATTTTTGTGTTTACTAATATAGACCAATAACAGTAAGTTTGTCATTCACGAGTGTTCGTAACACCAGCTGGGTCAAATTGCTGCTTTACCCTGAGTTACCTCTAATCCTTAAATACCAGTACTTCTCTATTGAACAACCTGTTTATGGTCCTAACAATAAACAGAAACCCCTCTCGTGCCATAAAGAGGGTAAGACCCCTTGTTAAGTTCTAGAGACACCATTTAAGGGAACACTCATCTACTTATCATAAAGTAAGAAAAGATCTACTTATCCTAAAGTAGGAAAAGAGTGAATTTCATCTTGTGTAATTATTTTCCCAGCTCCTCACTCGGTCTTGTCCCCAAAATGATAAGCTTATTAAATCGGTGATCTGGAAATTCTCACTCGTACAAATCAAAGAAAAATTTCTCACGAACAAGAGTTCATAATACACTCAGAATTAAGATTAAGTTACCTCGGTCATCTTAATGAAATAGAAACCCAACTAGCTAACGGAGTTACATCTAGTGGTTACTATTTCACTGTCTTATCTCATGCAAACTCATTGCATAGGATACCCTCACTCGCATGTCAACTACACGAACACATTGGATCATTGCCTTTGTATCAAATACAAAATGAGTCTTATCCATAGTGTTACTAGGATAAGGTACCCAGGCTTATCCCTATACTATAGACTCTTTAAGCTGATCTCGAACATTGATCCTTGTATGTCTCTACATATTGTTCAAGACTCATCAAACAACTTAGGATGTTAGTTTATTGCATTTGGGTTATTAAGACAAAACTAATAATATAATCAATAACATTGATTGAAATTATAAAAGAACACTTTATTAATAATGAGCAATGAATTATATTTACAATCTACGAGTTTTAGGACATAAATCCCAACACTAAAAACCCCCAACACTACTAACAAATTAGAAAATCATTTTGACATAAAAAGCAATGCTACCATAACTGTAGGATATTCATAAAACAAATCAACCACAAACTACTAATTCTTTTTTACAAGCTATTCTAACATTTCCAAATATTTAAATTAAAGATGAAATTGAAATTCATATTCAAATTCAATTTAAATTTAAATTAAATATTAAATTCAATCTCAAATTCAAATAAATAACAATCTCAAATTCAATAAACACTGCCCCTCATCTCAAATTCAATAAACAACCCCGCTCCCACGCCCCCTCAATTCAATATAACCTCACAAATCTCAACAATCTCAAATTATTTATCAATCTCAAATTCAATAATACTCAATGTCAATCTTAAATTCTAAAACCAATTCAAATTTAATACTAAAAGTCTAAAAATAATTTTAAAAAATTGAGATTAAATTCGAATACACACATTAGATCGATACATAATATCAATACATACATTTTTCTAATAGATAACATACATTTGAATCTAAATCATAAAAATATACATTACATCATAGCAATACATTCATTTTTCCAATTAAAAAAAAAAGAACAAATCTTGATTGAGACCAGTGGCGATGGGTGACGAGGGAGGACAGTGGGTGGCAGAGACGACGACAGACGGTGACAGTCTCTCTCTCTCTTTCGGCCCTTTTTTTCTTTTCCTTTCATTGTGAGTTCTTAGCTAGGTTTTGTCGATGTTTTTGAAGACGTCAGAAAATACAACCATCCCCGACGTCTTAATGTGAAATGTCGGGGATATTGTAAACTTTCCTTGACGTTCCAATAATGGCCTCGGGGAACATAAACCATTAAAATTTATAGTTATAATTTTTCCCAACGTGGTCAACGTAGACGTCAGGGAGGTGGAACCAACCCCGACATTTTTGTAGACACGTTGAAAAAGGTTGAAGCATTAAATAATTATTTTGACTTCCCCTAACGTTTCTCCCCTTTACGTCGGGGAAAGTGGACCAATTAAATCATTATTTCCACTTTTCCCGACGTATCTATTCAGCATATCGAGGAAAATGTAACTTCCCCTTACACATTTTCCTTGGTGTTGGGAAATGCTTATTAATCAATATAAAAAAAATAAAAAATGGCGGAGCTGTTCCAACCTCTAAATGTAGACGTCATGCGTGCTCCTCTAAACCGATGGTTGCAAAGAAGCTTTGGGAATGGTAGGTCGTTCTCGACGTTTTGTTTCCTGACATCCTTGGCCGCGTTAGGAGTCCTCCGATTTCTTGTAGTGTTAGAACGACAAAACCTGTAAAACAGAAACTTGTTAATTGTTGGGCTAAGTCGCGAAACTTGCTTCCTTTAAGATGTTTCACGGCTCTGCTCTAGGTGCTAGAAGTTGTTACAACCTCGTCATCTTCCAGATAAAACAACCTTCTTCGTCAGTGATAAAACAACACTTGAACCCACCAGAATACCAACACCAGGAACTAAAAAATAATAGAGAAATAAATTCTAAAAACAATTTGTGCAGAAAGAGAGAAAATAAGAGAGAATTGAGAGATAGTGAAGTTCTTTTGTTCTATAAAAAAGAGAGGAGGAGAAGGGTTTATATAGTGGAGGGATGAAGGGTAAAAATGGAATAAACGAATGACCACAATTAATCAAAAGCGCTTCAACGTTCAAAATGTCAAAAAAGAAGGAGAAGTGGACACTGACTTTGAATGGAGAATTGGCTCATACCCTATTTTTGGCCCAACATAAAAATATATTTTAATTCTTCACCAACAGAAAATTCCAGAGAGAATTTAGAATGTAAAAGACATATTCCACTTAACATGAGATTGTTATTGTATTTTATGTGCGTATTTTATTATTTTATATATAGGTTTTGTGTACTAAAGGGTAGAACAGGAAGTTGGTGATGAAATAAAGCTAATTAATATAGGCCAAAAAGGAG
Source organism: Cucumis hystrix (assembly GCA_025688845.1). NCBI lineage: Eukaryota > Viridiplantae > Streptophyta > Magnoliopsida > Cucurbitales > Cucurbitaceae > Cucumis > Cucumis hystrix. The sequence continues at coordinate 13,685,696 of CM046890.1, read as the reverse complement.
TTTAATTAGATTAACTAGAAAAGAGAAGTCCAAAATGACGATTTTGTCCCTAGGCATGGCACAACGGTGCTAGCTAGGAGCCAAACTTGGCACTATAAGGTTAAAGAGCAATAATTTTGTGTATATCACGATGCTCTGACCAAATTACGATGTGTACCTTCCGTCAGCGCCGTGGCGTTCTGACCTACATATAGATATAAACTTTACTAGATTTTTAGGTTGCTTTTCTTCATCCCAACCGATTTTATTAGTTAGATTTCTCTTTCTTTTCCTACTCTATTTGGTTTTTGATGAATCCAAATTTAACCTCATCGATCGTGATGTCGATTATGAGCTGAGATTCATTATGGTTATAATTTTTCTAATCTTATAACTTCTGAGATTTTGATCATTAACCGATAATTCTATGATTTTGTCTTTGAATTATTTTTCTGTTTGCATGTTTATGATTATATTACCGTTAGAGGTTGTATAATCATTAGCTAGGTATCAAATTATTGCAATACATAATACATGATATATATAATTGTAATTGGATCTTAACTAGAAAAAGGTTAGATAATTAACTTGCTAACTGTTGCATATAATAGTGAATAATTCTCTAATCATGATGAATATTGATTTAGGTAATTCGTAGTTGATATTCACCTGAGTGTAATTTCTATTCCTAATGGGTTGGTCTAAATCAATTAGGATGCTATTCATCTAATCAAATCGACTAGTTTGATAATTTAAGCTCTCACTAGCTTTTCTAGGTGAGTTGCTATGCATTTTGAAAAAAAAAAGAAAAAAGAAAAGAAAAAATGACTTTTTTTTAATCCTTAAATTTATAAATATAATTATATGATATTTAAAATTTTAAAAATAGTTTTAAAAATTATTAAGAATAAAAGTATAAAATTGTTTGAGAAACCTTTTAATTAAATATTTATTTTAAAAAATTTAAGAACTAAAGGAATATATCTTGAAAACTTCACATAGTCTAATCTTACATATTATTCAAAATCGGATTAAAAGGATAAGTTTTCCAAAGAAAAGAAAATCATTATTGCAATTTGTATGTCCATTGCGAAAGGGCAAAAGTATAGTATTTGAATTTTGAAGCTCTACACGTAATTAATTTCATGTATATTAAAATGAATTTTTTTTTTTGTTTTGTGTTTCTTTTGTCAATGACTATAGAGACAAAGTACCATTTGGCTTTTCTAGCAAATATTGATCTTGAAAAGAATAAATTTCTTTTTGCAGATTGTAGGGTTATGAGTAAAAGGGTTAAAAAGTTGAGATGGGACAGTGTTTGAAACCCTATTTGTCTTTGTATTAATAGGATTAGGAGTAAAAGGGATAAAAAGGTTTATGACTTTAATAAGATTTTCGATTTGTTTTGGTATTCAACAATTCGATGACAATTGACCTATGAAAGCATCAGAGACCAAAATTATTTCATAAGGTCTAAAATATATTCAATCTCACATATGCAATGTAATTCATGAATTTTGGTAGGGAGAGAGATTATAAGGTGTGGTTTATGACTTTGATGGATTTTCGATTTGTTTTGGTATTCAAGATCGATTGCAAATCACATATAGAAACTAGGAAGGCATTAGAGACCAAAGCTATTTGGCAAATGTCTAAAATGTATTCAATTAAATTATTTAAGAAGGGATAATTATCTTAATCGTTTAGTTAAATATGCTTAAAGTTATTAATTTATTTTGATTGGATGTTCTAAGAATCTAACAAAAGTGAAAAACATCATCAATGTTTTTTGACTTGTATTTTGTATGTTGACCGATACGAGTTTTCACTGTTCTAGGACTGAAAATACAATAATCTACTATGTAGCTTATAAAGCTTGTACGAGTCATTTTGTATCTAATCATTGACCTTTTTCTTCTATGAAAATAGTCATCATATCTTTAGATCTTATATATTTTTTCTCTCGTTTTATTTCCCTTTAAATCTAGGTGGTTGTAGATCGAATTGAACTTTTTTTTTTTAATAAAAGAAGAAGCAGAAGAAATAAAAAAAACTTAGATAGATGTTTAGAAAAAGACACAGAAAATGATGATCAAATTCAAAAGAATAAAAACATAGTCCCAAAATTATATTTGATAGGAAGAAAATTCAAAAAAATCAATAAATGAAAATGTCGACACTATGAGAATGTTTTCAAATAGAACTAAACTAAGATAATTTTTAAATGTAAGTGTTTAATTGAAGGATGAGGGCATAATGTCCTCATTCTTTATTACAAAACAATAATACAAAATAAATAATAATAAAATTGTAGTTGAATTACTACAATGCCCTAACTATCCTTTAAATTGCTTTTGTTTTTGTTTTCTTTTTGCCTTCCATTTTAAAGAAAAATACTAATTCAGACCTCTAAACTTTGAAGTTTTGTAAGTATATCAATGCAAAATAATAAAGTGATAAGATAAATGTGTCAATATAGGCAAATGACCATATTCACTTTATTTTAGATTATATATTGAGTAATATAATTATAATCAATGATTTCATTTTAGAAAGTTTGAAGGAGGTTTATGCAAGAAACATATGAAGTATTTCCATTTTAACAAGATGTTTAGTGTTCGATATTATATTAAATTTGGCTTCTTCCATAAACTTAAATTTTTGGATCAATTGATGATTTGTGATTTAGTTCATTTATACGTCTTTTTACTCAAAAGTGTACTACTAGTCGTCCCTCATCCGTACCTTACATGTTTTTCCTCTTTAATTGTTAGTGTTCCATCAACTTCAATAGCTTATTATTTCGTTGTTGGTCAATTCATGTCATTTATATTTATTTGGAGGACCACTCTCACCTTTGTATCATAAAAAATCACTATTGCTTAAATCCAAGTGTCTCGATCTTTACATTTATAGAATCTTTGTAAAAATATGAAGATTGTATATTACCAATTTTGAAACAAAATAATGATGGTCTCTAAATTAAATTAATGTAGAGTGTTAATTATATGATTCTACTAAAGTATAAGTTACTTCCTTTTCTAATGATTATATTTTACTTTTTAACCTAAAAAGAGTTTTAACATTCTCGTTTCCCCTAGGAAAAATGAAAATGCAAAAAATAAAAATAAAAAAATTACTTTTTAACCCTTAATTAAACTTTCACTTTCATATCAATAATCTAATCTCTAAACTTTAGTTGGTCACAATTTAATTCAATTTAATTATAAATTTGCAGCAATTTAGTATTTATATATTAATAAGTGTCAATTTAGATATAATATTTTACAATTTAGGATGATTTAATCTCTATCGTGAAAGTTAGTATGATCAATTGTTAAACGAATTAAGACTTAAAGTTTGTGTATATATAAACTATAAAAGCTAAAGTCATTAAACTTTGAAAGTTAAAACAATCACAAAGTTGAGAAATTCTACAAAGACATTTTTAACTTCATTCAACGAACCGAATGAACGGAGTTGCAATTATGAAACTTGGGGGTTGGAATAAAATAGTGGAGAAGGAAGGATATAGTAGTAATTTAAACAAGAGAGGGTTTGAGATTCTCTCGTGACTGACGGAGAAGAGTATTGAAGAACGAATTGGAAAGAAACAGAGAAAAAAATAATAATGCGGCCATGGAGATTTGGGAATACGATCCCAATATTGATGATGCGTGTTCCTCTCCGAAAAACCTTCCTTCTCTTTTGCTGCGCTTCTACCTTCATCACCGATCTCATCGCCCTCGCTTCCTCCGCCATCAGATTTATCCGATGGCATTTCCGCTCATCTCTCCAAGTTATTTCTTCTTCCGCCGATGATAATAGGTACTCTCCGGTGTCTCTCATGATTCTTCGCCCCCATCGTTGATTCGCAATTTCATTGCTTCCCGCTTTTGATTTCATTTTCAACTTTCAACCAATTTTATGAGGAGGGATTCTGTTTTTTCTGTTTCTTTTTTCTTCCTATATAGTTCTCCATCTATCTCTTGAAATTTATGTGAAGTTAATTAATTAGGTCATAATGTGTGTGCAATCTGATGGAATTGATTTTTGTTTTTTTTAGTGATTTCCTTTCAAGAAGATGAAGTAATTTTAGAGTTCAATTATACATAATTTACTCTTTAACTTTTATAATTTTTTTTTTTTTTTTTTTTTTGCTCTAATGATTTGATTCCGCAAAACACACAAGTACTGACATTTTGCTTACAATCCATGTACTCTTAACATCACACACTTCCTTCTTTGCTCTCTCACACATGCTACCTTTTCCCTTTCTCTCTCCCACCTCTCACCGATTCGTTAAATGCTCACCCTCGCTCTTCACTTTTTATAATACATATATAGACCAATTAGTTTTTGAGATGGAATGCATACTACTAGCTACACATCCTTACACTTGTGCTTCTAGTCACCTTTTGAAGAGTGAGGATGAAAAGGAGGAGAAAGAGAAAGAAGAGTGTGAGAATTTGACACAGTAGTGCTCATGAGGAAAACTAACCGAGAAAATTAAGCTAACACCATCTAAGTAGTACGTGACCCTTAATAAAATATGTTAGTATTTATTCTTTTCATAATTTTAATTAGGTCATCCATGTGGAGAAAAACCTATAATTTTGGTGTAGTTTTCCATTATACTCACGTTTGAAAAGTTTTTCTTATAATCAATTCTCAGGACATTAACTCATTCACCAATTTACGGTGCAAAATATCACTTTATATATTTAAACTTAGGGTTATATAGCATTAAATCCTTAAACTAGTTTTATAAACATGTTAAACTTATAATTTTATTAATTGACCTCTCAATTAATTAAAATTTGTTTTAGAAATCATTACGCATCAATTCTAATTATACATTTGAGAGAGTACACACAAGTGAGAATAATCAATGCATTGACAATGTATAAAATAATCTTAATAAATTATTTAAATTTATAATAATATATAAAGTTAATTGGAGTAAACATAAGTCCCACAAACATTTTTCAAACGAAATATGGGAGTATGAAAATTGACATACTTCAAAAAAAAAAAAAGTTTGCATTATTAGTTTAAGGTTTGAGATTATGGAACCTCCAAAAAGTTTGCACGTATTTTTTAGAATAATTTTCAAAGTTTATATAAGGAGAACTTCCTAACTTTTTTAGGGCATAATTGAAAAATATTGTAAAGTTTATAATACAACTTTTGTACTAACAATGTTTAGCATCGGTTCAACATTAATTACAAAATAAATAAAATTAATTAGACAATAATCAAATTACTAAAGTGCTCAAATGGTTAAGTTTGAACTTTTTAGATTAGAGAATAGAAAAAATATATAGGCTATCTTGATAGTTTTAGTTAATGTATATGTTAAGCAACGAAATTATAAAGTAATTAATTAGAATATTGAAGGCTCCAATAAATATTTTGTCGCATTAATTAATTAATTTGAAGGGAAAGAAACCTTCATGCATATATGAATGATTGGAAGGAGAAAATGTCATTATTTTTATTTGTAGATGAAATCTTTGATTGTTATGCATAGAAAGAGGGAGACTTGAGGTAGGTGTTTGTAAACTTGTTTTTCTACCTTCTTTTCTAAGAAAAAATCAACAAAATATTGTTTCTTTTTGTTTTGTTTATTTATTTGTATGAAATACTTTCGTGCCTTATGCGTCTTTACTTAAGTTTGAGAGATAATCATTGACGTTAATATTTTAAATATAAATAAAAATTAAATGAATTTTTTTTTTGGAATTAAATGAAGACTCTCGTGGTCTATACCATATTTGAAATATAGTTTTTCGATGATATAGACTTATATTATTCATATATACTTTTGACAGATTTTGTTATATTTAAATTTAATTGCTATATTTAGCATCATTTTTAAAAATAAACCTTCAGCAATAAGCTTTGTTCCAATTTGGTGGAGTGTTATTGTTAACTTGTAGCTAATTGGAAAATTATGTTGTTTTGTTGGCTTTTTTTTTTTTTTTTTTTTTTTTAATTTGTGAATTTTGTAGTAGCAGGTTTTCCCAACTATGAGAAAACACACATTTTTCCCAATTATGAGAAAACACACACTTATTGTAATTGTATCAGAGAATAACTATAAAAAGACAAGTGTTAATAACTAAAAGAATAACTATAAAAACACATAACACATCATGAGTCATCGACCCATGATAAGACATCATATATTGGTTGTGTAATAATTGACAATTACAATGTTATGAATAAACAACACCTTCTGTTTCTTTGCCAAAAACCACAACCAATAATAGTATTAAATCAAGAAATAAGGAGCGGGATATCCAACCGGTACTTGAATAAAGGAGCAACCACAACGAAAATCCAAACAACCAAATTTGAACCACAAATACTAACAAACTATGACTAAAATGTGTAAAGTACTAAGGTAGAAAGGGTATAGAGTTTTAATTTATACACATTTATTGACTCTAGGTTTTAAACTACTCAATATGCAAAGAAATCAATATTATTATTGCAGGTCGTTGCATTCATCTTATTCATATATTCATATACAAATCTCAGATACTCCACATTTGAACAAATTAATACGAAAATGTATCAAAAGAAATAATATTACGATATATAAATTAATTTCAATATATGATAAATGCCATTGTAAATATTATTATTTACACAAATTTTTGCCCAAGCATTTGTATATAAAACGTGTTCATATATATATATATATTTTACCAATTTAAGTTCTTCATCAAATGATACATAATGAAGAGAAAAACTTATTGTGCAGTTCAATTAGTTGTAATTGTTCTTTTTTTCCCCCAAAGAACCCATACAAAATTTTGGATCATGTGTTGAGTGTTGTTTCATTCAATGACCGGATAACTCCCATTATTGAAATTAAATTGGATTGAAATGAGTTAACTTTTTTTTCTTTCTATTTCTATAAAGTTAGGGTTGAGTTTCTGGAGTACAAACATTGATTGATGTATGCATGCGCACACATATCACACACATCTAGATTTTAAGGGTTAGATTGGAAACTTTGTTTGAGTCTTTTGGAAAACATGTTCGATCAATCTAATTGTTTTAGTTGGTCTAAAATCTCAACTCAGATACACCACTAACATGCATTTACAAGTATATGCATCGATAAATTTAATTAATATTTTTAAATATTGTTAACGTGTTGTTTGAGTATTGATATGATATAATTGCTTTTAAGTTCTAAATGCAAGTTCTAGCGAAAAGGTCAATTTTGAGTTGATGAAGAAGATGAAAAGCTATTCTATTTTGAGGAGTCAAGTTTGTATTAATTAATGAACTCTAACTTCAAATTATTGAGAATTCAAGTTAGGATTAAATAATGAATTTAAATTTATCCTGGTCTTGATTGAGCATTCAAAGTGAAAGTTAGGTTAATGACTGAGAATATAATAATTAAATTTCAAGTAAAAAAATTACAAATATAGCAAATTTATATAAATATATAGCTGTGGCTATATTTGCAAAATAATATATTTTAATTATTATTTTTAAAATTATAAAAAAATCCTTAAATTAATTTAAAACCAGAACAAGCATATAAAAGAGATTTTATAATGGAAGAAAAAGTAAGTTTTAAATTTGTTTAACTCACCATTAATATACTATAAATGAAGAATGAAGATACCGTACAGTAACTATTTTGTTTTTAAAATTAATTAAGTATATTCTTCCAAAGTCATGGATCATTTTTAAAGTATTAATTCTTAACATCTGTCATGCACGTGACAAATATGTTTCATTTTTATTTTATTGTCTAGCTTGATTTTTTTTTTCATAACAAATTTTTATTTTTGTTGGTGAAGTATCTTCATTTTCAATTGATTAATTTTTCTTCCAATTGTTGTTTAAGATTAAACTCATAAATAGTTCTTAAAATGTAATGATATGATTATTGTTAGACAATTCTACTTTGCAACCGTTTGAAAATTAAATTAATTATACTACATTGGTTTACCGTATTAAATTCTAGAAACTTTTAAAGAAGAAAATAGATTAAATTTTTTAGAGGGAGAAAAAGAAATCAAAAGCCATTTTTGGGGAAGTGGAATTGGTTTGTTATAGTTGATGAATGAATTTAAAAACACAAATTAAGAGAAGGTGGCAAACCCAAAACTTTCTTATAAGATATTCTTAAGGATGAGATAATTCATCTAGAAATGCATAAAAACCCAAAAATAGAAAAAAGAATAGAAAAGAAATAGACAATTCACGACTGCAAACATGCCATGAAACTGAAACATTCCTTCTTATTTGGAAGCCTATCCAAATTGTGAACAAGTTAGATATATAGAAAAAAAGGTTTTATAACCATCCATATTTAAGAACAAAGGTTTCATATTCATTGTATTTTGTGTAAAAATTAATAATTAAATGTATTATTATTTCTTTTCGTTTAGAAGATGAACTTTTTTTGTTTGATCATTTTGTATTTGAAAATTTAGTTTATGATTAAATACTACTCTTAATTATAAGTTTGATATTTGGTTATTCACTTTCTTTCAATGTTTTTACAAACTAAGCCAAGTTTTAAAACTTTTCTTTTATTTTATTTTTTGTTTTTATTTTTTTTAAATTTAACTAAGACATATCAACATTGCTTTAAAATATGTGAAAATTATGATAAAGATACTGCAAGAAGCATATATAAATTTTAAATAAATAAAAATCGAACTAACAACGAAATCGTTATCAAATAGGGTATAAGTTTTTAAAAACATGGCTTGAATTTTGAATTTTTTTTTTAATAAAGTAGATAATAAACTATATAAACTCATAAATGGAAATTGTGTTCATAGAGCTAGCTTAATTAAAACTAAATAGTATATCAAATACAGCAAATCCACCCACTATATTTCATTGCAAATCGTTTGTCTAGACTTGTGGTACCTCGTTGTGTGCTAACCTGAATACCACAAAGAGTGTTGGTTGATTAAAACAGTGGTTGTTGAAGTTGAAATTTGCCTAAGAGTGTATAGCAACTCACTTATCAAATTCACTAGTCTCGAAAATGGATGACATTGAATACGTGGCCTCTAAATCAACATAGCCTTACCAATAAATCAACGTCATGCCTTGATGAGTAGAAAATTGCGATAGTTGTTGCAAAACCTTAAGTACGAGAAGTCATTGTTGCACAACCTTAGATACGAGAAGTCATCAATGCATCTTGATGATATTCGTAACAAATATTCAAATGAGAACTTTAAAGTAACAACTTCGAGGAGAGAGTGAAATGAAAGAGTGAAACACACTAGTGGGTTATTTTAAGATTTATCTCTATGGCTGACTCTAGAGCTCAAACAACAAATTTCACACTTAAATTTATTATGATTTGTAGATTTCAAGCCTATGGAGCATATCAAAGGCTTCTAAAATTTGACGATGAAAATTGAAAATTGAGCTTAATTGAGAAAAAACAAATGAAGCTAAGACTGAGAAAACATGTCAATGTTGTTAAAGTGTTGAGATCATTCAAACTTATTTACTAAAAAGAGAGTGGTGCACTAGGAAAAGTAATGTTGCAACTCCTTCATTAAAGTTAAAGCATATCAAACCGGAGACCCTATATTTATCAAATCATAGCGATAAGTGTGGAGATCACAACAGAAAGAGATTAGTTGGTTCTCTTTCCCTGGGAATTGATGTAGCCAATTTACCAAAGTTTTAATTAATAATTAATTTAATGCTTGATTGATTATTGTTTAAAAGATAATTATTGCCATATTAACTTATAGTTTGGTAGTTTAATCCATCTTGAATGTGATATAATATTTTCCAATTTTCGAGTGAGGAAGTAAATTCTCTAGAGATCTCCTCTTCTATACGTTTTCATTAGTTTACTTCGTTTCTAAATAAAATTAGGTGTCAGTATAAAAACAAATTACGAGGATACAGTTTCAGCTCATTCATTATATTAAAACTTTATATATCGTAACAATAACAACACTCCACATTGAAAAATCACGAAACAAAGAGACAACGAGGTGTTGTCTCTTCATATATGCCACAAGATAACTGAGACAAAATCTACAGAGTTATTATATATTAATACTTTCTCATAACACAACCTTGATATAAACAATGAGAGATTCTATACCAATTTAGTTGCTCTGTGTTTTATGATGATATGCCTCCTTAATTATTCTTCCATCATGCCTTCCTTCTTCCCCAATTTTACATCTTAGACATAATGTAATCCATTGCATCCACAAGGAAATCTGTAAACAAAAAACTTCACAAATCAGATCACTCTCTTCAATCCAAACAAACTTTTAGAAGGTTGAGAAAACAAAATACCTGCATCTTGCTTGGAGAAGCAGAGTGGAGGAGTTATTCTAAACACATTTCCATAGTATCCACCTTTCCCAATCAACACTCCTAACTCTACATTATTCCAGAGTAAAAAACTTGATCAATAAGAAAGGACTCAAGAAAACTATACAAATAATGGAGATGAATAAAGGAGGAAGAAATGTTTGGACTCCCTTTGCTAATCATTTAGTTTTTTGGTTTTGGTTTTAAAAAATTAGGCATATTTTCTTTCATTTTCTTATATGATAGTCGGCTGAAGTTCAAGAGTTGAATTCTTAGTCAAATTCAAATAATAAAAACAACTTTTTAAGAACTATTTTGTTTAATTTTCAAATTTTTTGTTTTACATTTAATTTTGGAAGATTAAAAATTGAAGACCAAATAGTTTCCAATCGGGGCAGTATATCATCTTGTTATTATTTTGTAGTATAAATATTTAGTACAGCTCACCTTTCATCTGGTCCATTACATGCAATGTTTCAGCTTTTGCAGGCGTTTTAAGCTCACGATCAGTAACAAGTTCAACACCTAGCATCAGTCCTCTTCCTCTCACATCTCCAATAACTGCAGGGATTCAAAATAGGTAATGCAAGCTTCAACAAACAACCAACTACGAAGGAATTTTATGTAATGGAAAACCATTTTCTTCCACATTGAGATCAATAGTTTGGAGATATCTTACCATCATGTTTGTCCTTCAAAGCAGTGAGCCTATCTTTCAGGTAGGTGCCAACGACGTGGGCGTTCTCCTGAAGCTTTTCCTTCTCAATCACTTTCAGAACAGCTAGGCCAGCAGCAGTACAAACAGGGTTTCCACCAAAAGTATTGAAATAACTGCTACGAGTCAAAACCTTTGCTATCTCCGGAGTGGTCACCACAGCACCAAGAGGAGTACCATTGCCAATGCCCTATGTAGAACACAAAGGAAACGATTAACGCACCCCAAGCATCGTGTAGCTAAATTCTAACTCATAGGGAAGAGAAAGTTAACCTTTGCCACTGTCACTATGTCAGGAACAACACCTTGGGATTCAAATCCCCAGAAGGAGCTCCCAGTGCGAGCGAATCCTGCCTGAACTTCATCGGCAATACAGAGGCCTCCTGCTTTCTTTATGGACTTATACACCGCAGGCAAGTAACCAGGGGCTAATTCAACGATACCCCCAACTCCCTGTGCCATAGACATAGTAAATTTTAAATGGAGAATCAGAAACCGTCCCGGTTGTCACAATCTTAAACTAATATATGAAGTTAAATTTAATAGGAAGAAAATAACATGGCAGAGGTTTGAATATAAGATATCCTAGACCACTTCTGTTACTATCTTAAATCACTGAATATCTACAAACTTAAGCAGATGAGTGAAGGTAAATTTGATATTTTATCATCTAAAAAATCAATGGAAAGTACATGATAAAGGAAGAAATGTGACCTGTATTGCTTCAGATATAAAAGCACCAACATGACCGGAAGTTCCAAATTCAATCAAGTTTTGAACATCTTTTGCATACATCTCACCGTCTGCACCAAAGACACCTCTGTATGGATCTGGGTTCAAAGCATGATGAACTCCACTCTGTTTCCATAATTAGTAATGTTGTCCAACTATTATGCTTATGACAATTGGTATATAATGTGTTTTTACAGCTTAAGGAAATTTAGGGAAGTTCATACCCTGAGGTTAAAAGAACATGTATGCTGAACAGTGACCCATGCCTTATCTAGTTATCTTCATCTTACATAGAGATAAGGTGGACAGATGAAATGGAACGTATTTCTCAACATTTTAGTACACGAGGATAACAATGAAATTCATATAGAACAAAGAGAGGAAAAAAAACAAATTTTTTTCTACTTTTTGTAGAGAAGAGAACCACACATTCGTAGCTTAATTGAGTATAAAAGGCGATCGTAATCATCACCACATCATATTATTATATAGAAGTAGAACTCGACGTCTGATTAAATTTGTATAAAAGTGGAATATCAATTACTTTCCAAAAGGAGAAACATAAAAAGGAAAAACTAAGAGCTTAAAAACTAGCGGGGGAAAAGCAGTAAAGCACAATCAGAATTGGCCTAAAGACCATTGATCAATTTGCCTAGTTAACAATCAAACCCTCCCAAGTGTCCCAAAAGAATTTGTATTCATAAAAAAAATGACATAAGAAAAGACAAAGAACAAACTTATACCTGTATGACATTGAATTTCCAGATACTCTGTGCAGTGGCCCCCATGGTCCCAGCTGCATTTCCATGATAAGCATTCCTTAGTGATATTATGTCGTGGCATCCAGTGTAAAGTCTAGCCATCATTATTGCAAGCTCGTTGGCTTCCGTCCCAGAATTAGTGAAGAAGACCACCTAATTAGTACAATCAAATTATAAGCTCCAAAAGTTAATTAAATATTCAACTTTTTTAACTATTGTGGATCATCATAGTTACAAAATGAGTAATATATATCCAGGGTTTACCCAATAAGTGCAATCCTACTGATACTCATCTCATTCTTCTACCTAATATCCAAGTGATCATTTTTCCTTTTCCCCCTTACCTAAATGCAAAATAATTCACACTCAAACCACATGGTCCTTGTCTTATCTACCCAATAATTGTAACATTAAAATAGAAAGAAAAAAAAAAAAAAGAGACAAGACAAGCTAAGTAAGTAAAAGATAAGCAACATGTTTATCTTTCCTTTAAATAATGTTGTTTAATATTGCTGGTCATACAAAGAGCCTGTACACATCAAGATTCCATACACTAAGCTACATCTTATTGCTTAATTTATAATACGTGTATATGTATCATACGGCTCTTGTTTTAGCAGTAACGTTCATTGAACTACAACTGTAAACAGGACAACCCAAAAGCTTGTTTGTATCTTAAAATAACCCAAAACTAATCTTGGCAGGTGGGTTCCACCATATGAGATTTACGTTGAAACAAACGAGTATAACTCAACTATGATACACTACTTGCAAGAACAAAGAAAAACAGTGATGGCGCTAATATTATTTTCTTTTCTATTAATTACAACTTTCTTCCAGTCGAGAAACAAAAGCAACAGCGAACCTTAAGATCTCCCGGTAACTTCGAAGCCAGAGCTTCGGCAAAATCAGAGATGGATTGATTCAGATATAGAACAGTGGAATGCTGGAGACGCTTGGTTTGATTGAGAATGGCCTCCACCACATCCGGATGACAGTGTCCACAGCAAACCGTCGCAATCCCGCCAAAAGCGTCCAGATATCTACGGCCTTTGTCATCGAACAAGTATTGCCTCTTTCCATCTACCACAAGCAACTATAAAAAACAAATAGTAAAAAAACAATCAGTCCTCCCGATTAAGTGCTCAAATACATGAACAAACGTGTCAGAAACCAAAATCAAATAAAAACAATTACGGAAACAACAAGCAAAAACAGCGTCGGAAATCAAAAGAAATACAAGTTCACACAATAATTACACAATTACAATACCTAAATAAAGGCAAAACGCAAGCAATAATCAAATTAGATCAGTAGCAGATAATCAAGAATTCGAAATCCTAAAAAAACAAAATGAACGATCCTAATTCCTAGATTCCTAAATTCCTAAATTCCGAAATTCCTAAATTCCTATCACCAACAACAACAAAAAAAAAAAAAAAAAAAAAAAAAAAAGAGAGAGAGAGAGAGAGAGAGAGATAAATATATAGAAAATGGAGGAAATCTGACAGGATTCCGGTAGTAGTGACATATTGCAGGGTTGAGGAACTCCTTGCGCTTGGAGAGGATCTCATCAGCGGAAGGGCCGTTGTAAGGAGGAGGGGAGTAATCGAAGGGGGGAATAGAGGGAAGAGGGACGTCATTGTGAAGAGAAGGTTGGTTATGAGCGAGCTGAGAGAAGTAACGGAGGCGGGAAAGGGAGGTGTTGGACGGAGAAAAGAACCTCCGGCGAATGAAGCGCTGCATTGAAACGAATAATTGATTGTAATTCGTTCTTCTGCCTTCAAGAAATTCACAAGGAATGTGGGAGAATTTGAAGGCAGAGAGAAAAAAGCAGAGAGAAAAAAACAGAGAGTGAAGTGTGAAGGATGAACAAAACCACGGAACGCTTATATAGGCCAAGAACAGAAGGTGACGTGTTTTATTGGATCGGAACTTTGGAGGAGTAGGAAAACAACTACCATTTATATATATATATATTATTTTACTCAACATTATTTTTTAATTTTTCCCTTCATTTTTTCATTTTAAACTGAATTTCAAGATATTATAATTTTATCACTTTAGTCTTTTTACTATTTTATCATTCATTTTTTCCAATGCTCTCTTTCTTATTTTATGTTCATTTTAAATTATTTTATGTTTGTGTTGGTATGTGCACGATGATAAATAGTCCAAAAAAATATATAGTTTTCATCTATCTATTTAGTTTCTAAAGTTTTAAAAAGTTAAATTTAGTCTTTTAACTTTCAAAATATTATAATTTTATTTCAATTTGATTCCTAATTTCAATCTTTACATTTTGGACCTCAATTTTTATTTACTAAATACTTACTTTTTGTCTTCTTGTTAATGTAGGTTAATAAATTTAAAATAATAAAATGAATTATAATTTAATTAAAATTTACTATTTTTCATCATTTTTTTAAATTTAATTTAATATCTTATATCATTATTACTTTAGATTAACTAATAAACATTGACATTAATGTATTTTCATAAAAAAAAATAGAATAAATCCTAAAATATTGAATTTTAGGAACTAAATATTGAATCAAAATTTAAATTTTAAAGATAAAATTGTAACATTTTGATACTTAAAGACTAATTAATTGTAATGATTAAATGTATAATCTTTTAAAATCTAAAGATTAAATAGAAACTAAAAACAAAACCTTATAGGAAAAAAGTATTTTTCCATAAATAGTATGCATTTAGTTCAGTAATTTTGTATATAAAAATTGAAATGAAATAATTGCTTACTTAAATGTAAGGAAATAATTAATGTAGTCATGAATCAAATTGAGTACTATTTAATATATCAATATATTATTTAATTATATTAATCAGCTAAAATGATAATAAATTAGTATTTTGTTTATTAAACGGCAATTAAACGTAATTTACCAATTGAGTTTTAATCACTAAAAATAATTAGAATATCAATAATTAATAATAAAGTTTTATATTAACTAGTTTCATATTAATTAGTTAAAACAATATAAAATATTAATAGTAAATGTATTATTTTAAATTTTTTAAAGCCTTCTTCATAATATTTTTGCGTTATTGCACAAATAGCAAAAAAATTTATGATAATAGAGTACGTGTCACTACATTTTTTAAATTACAAAAATAGCAAATTTAAAAGTTTATAATCCTATAATTACCGTCAAATAGCATTCTGATAATCTTTTGATTATCGTCTGATATCCTTTTGATAGTTCTATGATTATCGTTGGATAGGGTTTCAATATCACTAATTTTAATTTTACCATATTCACAATAGGCAAAAAAATAGATGCCTGTTTTTTTCTAAATATTTTTTTGTAATTAATTTTCCTAATATTTTTATATTTTATAATTAACTAAATTAATAGTAACAAATAATTGATATTAATTTATTAATTAATTAGACTATAATTTTGTTGTTGATTTAGGAATACAAATCTTATTTGTATGGTGAATAGTAAAACCACATAAGAAGGATTTAAAAGTTGATAATTATGTCTTTGTGTTTTTTCTATTAAATAAATTATATCTAAGTTTTAAAAATAAAATTACTTTGAATGAACAAAGATATTAATATCTCATTATAAAAACTGCAAAACAAACAAAGGTGCCTTTAATATTATATCAAGGTGTGTTTGGAATTGATTTTGGAGTTATTTGAAGGGATTTTTTTTTCAAAAAATCATAAACAGTTTTTGTGTTTGGTAAAATTATTTGTCAATCAAATCTATTAAAAATCACTTCTCAAACGAACATTCACTTTTTTTAGCAGGTTTGAAATATGTTTTTCTTAGTTTTAGATTCTCTTAATTTCAATGGTCCATTTTGATTAATTTTTCAATTTTTAGTTATCAATTTTATTCTTGAAAATTAAGATTTATTGCATGATATTTAAAGCATTATTTTAGAAAAAAAAATACGAAGTTATTCTCTTAAAATTCAACCATTAAGCATTGTGAATTTAATCGATCTACAACAATAATTAAAAAATTACTGCAATCCTAAACAAATAATGCTTTTAAAAAAAATCATTTTTATTTAAAAATTGACTGAAAATATACATGAAACAATATTTTTGAGTTCTTATCCAACAAAAAAAAAAAAAGACTTAATTTTCAAATTAAAAGTTAAAAAGTATAGAATGTTTAAATACAAATCTTTAGATTTTTTAAAAGCCAATCTAAAATGGAAACAGTAGAAGCATTAATACGTAAATCTTAATTTTAGGGTACAATTCAAATATAATATAGGATAAATAACAAAATTGGGAGATTCAATGTTTATCCAAACAATTTTAAACTTTTTAAGAGCCTACAAAGTAATAATTCAATAACTATTTTAATAAATCAACCCAATCACCAAACAACATCAAATAGTTGTTGAGATTAAAAACTTCCAAACCTAAATTAATAACTTTAATTAAATGTTCTAAATATGTCATCCATCAAAACTTAAAAGATTTAACTACATTTTATTATACTACAAAGTCACAATTTTAAAAATCTTGGAATCGTTTTTTTTTTTCAAATGCTTAGAACAAAAATTTTAATTTTGACTAGAGAATATTAGTTTGATTATTTGTGTTGATAAACCTATTCGATAACGAATTTTTTTGTTGACGTTTTTTTCTTTTTGAGTATAATGTATGAGGTAGATTTTTTTTTCCACTATCTTTCTTTTTTAATACGGCATATAAAGGTATAATTTTAAACGTCCAAAGATCTATATATGTAAGCTTGTTTGGAGGAAGATTAACTTTGAAGTTAGATATTAATAAGGTAAAAATAAAAAATTATAGATTAAGAATAGGTTGAGTAACTAACCATCTTAAAAGGAAAATTTAAACTAAATTCCAAATAAATTTATAAACTTTGTTTATTTTAAAATTTTATTATGCTTTGCTTATTACTTAAACACCTGTTTTAATGATATTTTTTAAGAATTAAAGATAACTAATTAGTTGTATTGAAGATATATTAAAGAGTGGGAACTAATTTTCATTTATGCCTATAATGATGTATGTAATTGTTTTGCATAAATTGTATATTTTGTGGATATTTATTAGTTGAAAAAAAACTTGTTAGATACAAATCTTTGATTTGATATAGTTATTGGTTTTCTAATTTTAAAGTTACGTTCTCAAAAAAAAAAAACCCATAAATTTAATTAATATAGTATTTATTATAGGAATTATTTAGTTTTTGAAAGATAGAAACGCCTTACCAGATGATTTTCTTTTAATTGACTTTTTAACTTTCTTAAAAGAAACTTGATTAAAAAAAACTAGGCTATATATATATATATATGAAAGAAAGAATATAATTAATTTTTATTTAGTCTATAAACTTTAAAAATTATTATATTCTTACGAGAATCTAGATAATTATCTTTTTTTTTTCTATAATTTAAAAACAAGTTATTGATAACAGCTTATTAGATAAAACAAGTTTAGCTTAATAATAATTGATATGACATTTCATTCTAAGAAGTGAGAGATTTGAATTTCTCAATATTCAATCGTTATAAAACAAAGATTAACATATATGTTTAACTCATTTCATAGAAATCTTAAATTTTTAATAAGTAATATGTGTTTCGAGCAATAAAATTTTTAAATATTGCTGCTTTGTTGGTCTATGCTATATTTGCACGTAATGTGTGGCGAGAAAGTACTCTTGCTTAGATTCACTAGATTGTGAAAATCCTAGTTTGCACTTAGGGCATAGATAAGAGTCAAAGCCTTGCACTTAATCATATCAATTTTTTTATATTCTTTACAGATTTTTAATATAATTTTTATTTAGATGCTATACATTTAGTAGTTAAATCAATTAGTTATAAATTTCTATTTAGTTTATAAGTTTTAATATATTATACACATTTTAGTTTCAATTTAGTTCCTAGATTTTAAAATTGCATTAATTTTATCCGTGATATTTGAATTTTGTTTTAATTTAATTTATATATTTCAACATTCTTGAACAATTTAACCTCCAATTTTTTCACTAAACTTCCATTATTTAAATTTAATGTTAATTATGTGAATAAGTTAAAATAATTAAAAAAACTAGAATTATTTAAATTCCACTATTACCCCCTCACATTTTAAAATTAAAGGTGGCATGTTCTAAACTATTATTAAATTTTATTTTTCCTCACATCCATGTTTCAAATATATTTTTTAGTTCAATGGTTATAGAGACGAGGATCAAATTCTACCTAAAAAAGAAAGATTATGTCAAACCATCGTAAAAAGAAATTACTCAGTAGGACTACTTATTTCAAATATTATGGCAACGTTTTATGAATTGTTTTAGAAAAAAAGTAGTTAGGCCTATAGGACAACTTTTTTTTTTTTTTTTTTTTAATTAAATTTATCATGAAGGTCACAATCGTGGGAAAAAATAAAAAGGAAAAAGATAACCTATTTTACTTTTAACAAAATTAAAAAAAAAGAAAAGCAATGATCCAAATAAAAAACAAAGAAAGTGAAAAGCAAAGCAAGCAAGAACGTTGTGGAGAATTAGAGGATATGTTGTCCTATATATCCCCCCATCTCTTTGAGATATTGCAACTATATTTTGCCCCACTTCAAATTATGGTATCACTTCCTTCTTTCTTTTCTTTTTTGTTAACATTATAAAATTTGTATGAATTATTTATATAAAGAAATGGTTTTTAAAAAATATAAAAAACGGTTAAATATTTAGAACAATTTCAAAAACGGAAAAAACTCTCATTCTTGTTAGAAATATCAAAATATGCTCTGATTAATTGGCATTCAACCAAAAATGCATCGAGTCATTCAAGCATTTGAAAAACGATTGATTTAACGTTAAGTAGCTAAATAAACACTTTTTTTCAAGATTTTTTGGTAGACATTTTTATGTTTGGTTTTCAAGGTTTTTTGGTACACATTCTTTAAAGATTTTTTTTTATATTTTTGGAACAACTAGATAAATTTTAGGATTTTTTGGTATACATTTTTTAAAGATTCGTTTAAATTACTATTTATCTTTTATATTTGGAAAAACGAGGAAAAGAACTGAAATATTTAGGAAAATGGTATGTTTTTTTTCTTCATTTTGTTAAATATTTTTTATACCCATAAAAATTAACCTATAAAGAATCCATTTTTTCATTATATAATAAAAGAAATATTTAAATATTTTTTATATTTATGAAAATTAACCTATTTTTCATTATATAATAAAAGAAATATAAAAACATAAAAAAAAACAACCAAATATCAATTATGTATTATAATATAAACAATAGATATAAGTTAAGATAAAAACAATGTATTATTCGTTATAAAAACCAACATTTTATCAATCTTTTTTCAGATAATTTTTTAAATAAAATTTAGACCTCCATAGTTTAAATTTTAATCAAAATAAAAATTCAACTTATAAATATTTTTAGTTCATTAACATGTGTATTTTCGATAGATTTTAAATCTAGTAAATATTACTATTTTGTTATTATTTTTTAAAAGCTTTTTCTTATTATTTTTGACTCCTGGTCTTTTAGAAACATATTTATAAATTTATTTTTTGTGTATAAAAAATATTATTATGATTTAATTAATTTAAAGAAAATATTAAGTATAAGATTTAACTAAAAAAAAAAAGTAAAATTCAACAATTTAATTATTTTTGTTATCTAAAAAGAATAATGGAGCAGATTGGTGAAAGCCAAAACATTTGACAAATGTCAAAATTTAAATGGGAAGAGAAATTTACAATATTGTAAAATACTTTAGTAATAAAATTGATACCGATGTTTGGTGATTTTGGAGAGTAAGGCCAAACTTGTACTGACCATGTGCGTGAGAATGAGAAAGTGATGTACTCCCAATAAATATATATATTAACTTTTGAAATGAATGGGTAATCAATTCACTAATTACAAATTATTCAATTTTGGTCCAATTCTATATTATCATTTCGGCTAAAGTTAAATACTTCATCTTAAACTTAATAAAAAGTTTAATTTAGTTGGATCTTAAATGACTAGGTTTATGGACCAACCAAGTTTGAGTCCTACAAAACCAACACATAAATTTTTCTCCAAAATGTCTATAGAGAATTTTCGATCAATCAAAAGACTTTTCTCACGTCTGAAGATTGAACCACTTCTTGAACCTTAAGTCCTAACATCCTTTCTTAACTTCAATTTCAAGAACATCATATTTTACGTTTCTTCAAGCCAAACGTATACATTCAACAAGAAAATAATCAAAGAATAAAATACTAGAGATCAAACTACATCACATCAAAATAATTAACATAACACACAAGATCAATTCCACGAACATGTTTCTCTTGAAACCTCGTGCAAAAAAAAAATAAAAAAATATATATAAATTAAACTCATTAAATTTGTCCTTTTGTTTGTTTGTTAAGTATTAATTGAGTTTATCTAGCGTGTGTGTTTGATATATCACGTTGAAATGTAAGGAATTGTCATTGGTTGTTGTCTTCCATTTGATGATAACTTTAATTTTGTTTCAATTGATAAGTTGTTATTTATGACATTTATTATTTGTTGAAAACATATAAACATATGTTGAGTATAATTTGTTCGTGCTTGATAAATTTATTTAGCATTAATTGTTGTGTGTTTGGTAAGTCAATCTTAGAATATAAGGAGTTGTTATTATTCTTCTCTCTACTTTTTAACATGACCATAGTTGTTGGGTTGATAAATTATTGCTTTATGATGCTTCTTAACTTGTTAAGTTTAATTTGCTTTTGTTGAGTATTAATCATCTCTGTCTAATTGATTGTTTGTGTATTTGATAAATCATCTTAGAATTGGAGGAGTTGTTATCATTCTGGATAACTTTAGGCATAAAATTATTCATGAATGACTTAATTGAATGGACAAATGATTAGATAAAATATATATATATATATATATATATATCTCATGCAAACCTCTCATTTATTTGTTGTGTTATTGAATAAAGTAAAATTACAATTAAAGTAGACTAATTACTTTTCTTATTGTTAGTGTTGGTTTCATTATTTGCCACAAACACATTTTAATGGGTAAATTAAAGAAAGATAAGTGTAGCATCACAGCCATCACAGCCAACATTTAAATATGTATTTTAGAATAGTTAAATTGATTGGATGGTCACAATCAAACCTATCGCCTTCACTCAAATCACCCTCGTGGAATTAAGAAATGGGATTAAAGTAGAATGGGCACATCAAGCCTTTGATGGAATCGACACCTTTGAGATGATGTCAAAGAGTTGTTGGAATATATATAAAGTAAGCCTCTTAAATCATGCTATCCTTTAGACACGTCTAATCCATAATCAACATAAAACATCTTAAATATTATCTTCATTATGTTAACTAATTTTTATTATTAATTGCACATTCTATTATTACATACACCCATATAACTTTTTTATACTCTTCTTTTTAGAAAACAATTAACCAATTTTATACTCATCAACTTTTACAACACTTTCAAAACTAGATTGCATAAAGATCGAAATGTTCTGAAACAAAAATTTAAATAGTCATATTGTTTTATGTTTAAAATTTTGTTTGAAACTAAGTATTTGAATCTCAAAATTTAAAAGAAGTTTAATACTTTTCAAATAAAGGATAAAGTTAAAGGAGAATAGGTATCTAATTTATAAATCAATATTATATATTTGTCAAATATTTAATAGACTAATCTCATCAGTCATATTAATTTGATTTTAAACTATTTTTAATTTTGTTAATTTGTTGTGATCAATTAAAATGAATTTAGTTTAACTTTAAAGTATTTAATTTTAAAAATAAGTTATTTTAAAAAGTAAAAATAAAAATAAAAATAAAATTTAAAATATTGAACCGTAAGTGATAAAAATAACTTTTTCACGGACTTAAAACAATTATTTTAAATAGTTGTTATAAAAGAAACTAAGCAAATATAAATTTTGGAAAAGCACTTGGTTTCATTATATCCATACAATGTACTTAGTAAAAGTCTTAAACTCTCACTCTATCATTTATTTAATTATAATTGAAATATTCTGACATGGGGAAATGCAATTAGAAAGAAATAGGTTTTATAGATGTCGGTGAATTGTAAAATTGAATTATAGTTGTAATAAACGTGTTAAGATTAATTATAGATTATTAACAAGCAAAATTTTAGATTTTATCACTATAGTATATCATTGACTATCAGTGATAGAATTTACTATAGGTTGTAAATATTTGGTATAATTTACTATTTTTAAAAATTCTTCATAAAATTTAATTATATATATATCTAGTATTTCTTTTTTCTTTTTTGAAAAGCATTTAAATATCCAACTATATTATTATCAAGTTGATGCATATTCTATTAATTCTTTATTATTTTCTATCTCTAAAATATGAGATTTATGGCGGTATAAATTTATGAATTGTCACCATCAATATACAGTAAATACACACAAAAGAAAATTTCCTAAAATTTCTAAAATTTCCAAAACCTTATTTGGTATTAGAGCTTTCACATGGCCAAACACCAATCTCGTCATTGCTTCATCAGGTCTTTCCTCAACCAGTTTTTCAAATTCTCTTCTCAACCAAGTTTTCAACCAACTGACAACAACCAAGCTTGATCGGAGCAATTGCCTTCTATGGAAGACTAGCTATGGCCTTCAGATCCTCAAAGGTTACAAGAGTTGAACGACCATCTATCCGGTGAGACTCCATGCCTGCCAAAGTTCATCCCAACGGCTTCCAACACGAGTGCTTCATAAATAAAAGAAGCTAAAGGTACTGCTCATCGTGCCTCGTCAAGTTTGTCAGCTACGGTAGCCACCAATTTATTTGAACAATGGGTAACCACTAATTTATTGTTGCTTAGATGGATTTATAATTCCCTGACACCAGAAGTTGCAATCCAATTAATGAGATTCACCAGTGCTAAAGACTTGTGGGAAGCAACACAAGATCTTTTTGGTGTTCAATCAAGAGTTGAAGAAAACTTCCTCCGACAAACGTCTCAGACAACTAGAAAAGGTAATTCCAAAATGGAGGACTACTTATGTATTACGAAAATGAATGCTGACAATCTTAGTCAAGTTGATAGCATGTCCCTCCACAAGCCCTTGTTTCATAGGTTCTATTGGGAATAAACGAAGTTTACAATATGGTAATTTGCTGTCATTCAAGGAAAACCGGATATATCCTAGTTGGATATGCAATCAGAGCTCCTCATATTTGAAGACAGACTGGAGTATCAGAATACTCAGAATGTTACTGGTAGTATTATTCCCAATGTTTTTGTTAATGTGGCACAAAGTTGAAATCCCAATGAATCTAGAACCCACAGTGGACCACTGTTGGAGTTGATGCTCTAAATCTCGTGGTCTTGTAGGTTGTAATTGTATTATTCAAGCACTTTATTTTATTTTGTTTGAAATTTAGTTGTATTAACACACAAAACTAATAAATTAACAACCAAAGGTTATCTTCTGTAACCTAAACATGTATGTGGAGACATACAAGTACATCATGTGTTTAAGTGATAACCTAAATGGTCTGTAGTAGATGGATAAAGTTGGATACCTTATCTTGGTGACACTACGAATACGACATGCTTTGTAGTTGTTCCAATTGTTCTAAAGTACTATAAATGATTCATCTTAATCATTCTTGTTGAGACATTAGAGCAGGGGTATTCTATACAAAGAGTTTGTATAAGACAAAACCATAAAATGAATAGTCTCTCTTATTAACACTATTACTAATTGAGACCACATTTTACCAGGATGTCCATAGGTAACTTTGACCTGAATCCTGAGTGATTTGTGAAGTTCTGCCTATGAAGGCAGTCATTTGGTTTGCATGGGTGTAAGAGTGGCTTATGTCGCCGACTCAATATGCCAACCATTTTGAGGATTCGTTTGATTGGAAAGCTGGAAACACATCTACACAAGAAAGAATTCACTCCTTTATTATAAATAGAGTAAGTAGAGAAATTGATCTCTTAAGGACGGAATTTCGGGGTTTGAACAATGTGGCGCCACACACTCTCTCTTGGCCCGATAGGAATTCAATTATAATGGGATCTTATTGTTCATTACGATGAATCTGTGGTACTTAAGAAGTTAGATGTAACTACAAGGGCAAAATGTTGCTTTTTGGCCTAACTGTTCTTATGAACAATTTGTGAAGGGTAATTGTACTATTGATTGGTTATTGCTTGTCTCATTGTGTACATATGCAATTGTTTGTAAATATGTCATGCTAAAGCTTTAATTGAGCGACTAGACTAGGCTCATGGGATAAAATGTGCAATTCATATTCATGTGTTGCTAAACTTCTCATGATATGCGTGTAATACAAGTTTTTCTCTATATAGTCAAGTGTAAGCGAAGAGAGGTTTCCTAGTAAGGCCAGAGTCAAACATAAGAAATTAATGCTCTTAATGATTTTACCGTGCAACTAACTCATGAGGTATAATCTATATACTATATATATTAACAATTTAATTTATCCTAATTATTTACACTAAGGTGCCTTTGGTAGTGTAAGGTGAACATGACAATAGAGTGAAATAGAGAAAGAACTCATATTGATGGCATGGCAGGAAGGAATACTTAATTGGCTAATCACAATGATTTGTGCATTAATAGTTCAAGGCGATACAAAACATTTATTGACTTTAGAATTAAGGTGAGTGACCTTTCGACGTCAGCGCCTTTGTCGTACTCGCTCACCACTCGGGATCCAAATACTTAAAGTCAAGCTATATGATTTGTATCTAATCAGTTTGTTTGTATTACAAGTAACTTATCCTTAATTAAGGCGGACAACCCTTCGATGCTTTTTCGCATACGTTAACATCTCAGCAACTTATGCAAATGATGAATTCGGCGATAAGATTGTATTCCTACAAGTCCAAATGGCCCACCCTACAATTCCTCTTCCCTATAGAAACTACTCCTCGGCTCAATCAGCCCACAAGTCCAAACGGTCCACTAAATTCACTAAACCTACCAAGAAATTTGTGTCATACACCTATCCTCCCATCATAAACCCTCATACTTGTCTTGTCTTCGTCTCCCTCTCACGTAGTCTCTCCATCATTCGAAAACGTCCCTATCCTACCGCTTCCACCATCTTCACCGGTACCACCCAAAAACACCTCATTCGAAAATACACAAGAAAATACTACCTCAAAAGCCTCTGCTTCAATTCTCCCCTTTTATCCCATGGGTACCGTGCTAAATATGATATTTTTAAACCCAAAGCTTGGCTTCGTCATTCCTTATCCACTAATTGAGCTCTTACCGAACCAACCCGCCTACAAGATGCATTTAATATTGAAGGGATAAAAGCTGTACACAGTGGAAGATCAATTAACAGAACCATAAACTCAATTTAATTAGGAACTTAAAAATACCAGTACGTTGAAAAAATACAAAAACTAATTTTATATGACTAAGCATACTTTAAAAAAAAAAACAGAGAAAAGGAAAGGTACTTACTCTCGTTGAACTCTTTGTACCTCATAAAACACCAAATTAGGGCACCTACGGCTACACTTGGGGACCTTCCTATTCTCTAAGCTAGAGATTTTGGTTATCAGGATAAGGTACCCAACCTTATCCCTATACTATAGACCCTTTAAGTTATATTTGTATGTATATCTCTGTATACTGTTTAAGACTCATAAAAAAACTTAGCATGTTAATTTATTGGATTTAGTTTATTAAAACAAAACTAATAATATAATCAATAACACTTATTGAAATTATAATAATAACACTTTATCAATAACGGTCAACGGATTACATTTACTATCTACGAATTTTAGGACATAAAACCCAACAAATATACCAAAATGGAAGCGTGCAATGGATGAAGAGTTCACTGCCTTAATCAGAAATCAAACCTGGCATCTAGTTCCTCCATCTCCTTCTCAAAATATTGTTGGGAACAAATGAGTTTTTTGTCTCAAGCAAAACTTGGATGAATTTATTTAACGATATAAAGCTCTCGCTTAGTAGCCAAGAGATTTCATCAACATCCTGTAGTTGACTTCTTTGAGACTTTTAGCTCCATTGTAAAGCCTTCGACTATCAGGGGCGTTCTTAGTCTTGCTCTATTTAAAGGTTGGATTCTTTGGCAACTTGATTTTAATAATGACTTTCTCAATGGCCGTCTTGAAGAGATTATACACATGACACAACCACTCGAGTATGTTAATCCTTCATTCTTCAACTATGTATGCAAACTTGATAAGGTCATATATGGGCTGAAACAAGTTCCCCAAGCGTGGAATGTCACCTTGTCTAG
Organism: Cucumis hystrix; assembly: GCA_025688845.1. Classification (NCBI taxonomy): domain Eukaryota; kingdom Viridiplantae; phylum Streptophyta; class Magnoliopsida; order Cucurbitales; family Cucurbitaceae; genus Cucumis; species Cucumis hystrix. The sequence goes on along the minus strand of CM046890.1, from coordinate 13,658,841 downwards.
TGAAACGATCAAGTGGAGATTCACTAATTTGAAATTAGATTCCTCCATGTTCATTTTTCGACAACAAGCATCTATAATTTTGCTTCTGAATTATGTAGACAATGTTTTTGTTACGGGTAATGATTCCTCTCTACTATCTAAATTAATTGTTTCTTTGTATCAACGTTTTGCTCTGAAGGATTTGAGGACCTTATAATATTTTTTTGACTTCCAAGTTCACTACTTTGAGTTTGATTTTATCTTAAATCAGAAAAAATATGTTGTTGATCTACTATACAAGCTCAATTTCAATTATTAAAAACCTGCTCCATCATCTAGTGTTGGCAAACACCTTTCTGCCCTTGACGACACCTCTCTAGATGATTTGTTTATTTACCAAAGAAGAATTGGTGCATTGCAATACCTAACACATATATGATTGATATTGCCTACATTGTCAACCATCTTAGTTAATTTCTCCAGCGCCCTATGATGTCCATTGGCAAGATGTCAAACGAGTGTTTCGCCTACTTAATTGGAACACGGTCATTTGCTTTATTGTTCTAGTGCGACACTGATCTTTCTATTTCTGCCTACTTTGATGTCGATTGGGCATCCAACATTGATGATCGAAAATCTGTTGCTGCTTATTGCGTATTTATAGGCCTCAATTTTGTGTCTTGGTCCTCCAAGAAACAAACAATTGTTGCTCGATCTAGCACGAAGTTGGAGTATTGTGCTTTTTCCCTTCTTGCTGAAAAATCATTTGGCTACATCATCTTCTGTCAGGATTATATATTTCCTCATCCACGAAATCGATACTATGGTGTGATAATCTCAGTGCAGGTGCTCTAGCAACGAATCCCGTATTTCATGTTCGGACCAAACATATTGAGATTGATGTTCATTTCATTCGGGACCAAGTGCTACGTAGTTCTCTTGATGTACGATATGTTCCCTCCTCAAATCAGTTAGTTGACTGCCTAACCAAGCCTCTTACTCATTCACAATTCCAGATTCTACGGCAAACTCGAAGTACTAAACCTACCATCTCATTTGAGGGGGGTGTTAGAGAAGAATGCAAAAATGACATGGAAGCCATGTAAGATGAAAGTACCATGCTGAAAGCAAGTCATCAAGAACCCTAATAAGCTTCTAAAAACACTCAGATGAATAATGGTAAATCAAGGAGGAAATATGCGTTGCCTATCACACAATGACACCTGTCCACTGTTATCAAATTGATGTATTCTTTTATTAATTCTTTATTATTTCCTATCCCTAAATTATAGGAGTTATGCCTTTATAAATTTATGAATTGTCACAAATACACCCAAAAGGGAAATTTCCTAAAATCTCTAAAATTTCCAACTACACCAAACATATATGAACATAAGGATAAAGATATTCAACCTTTAATAATGTTTGGACATTATATTATATAGTTGTGACGTATGGTATGTTGATCAAAAAATTCGAACAAAAATACTCATATGACTTTTATGTATACCTTCAACGATAAATTTGAAATTTGCAATTTGGAGATTAAGAGATCAAGAGATGACGATCTACAAGACAAATAACAAGAAAACACTAGCATGGTGAGTTGCCAGGAATAGGAACCTTTGATACTTAAGTTAATATTTAGCAAAAGCTCAAAGCAAATAAACTAGAGGTAGAGTGAACTTACCATATGTTCATCGAGTGTGCTTTGTTTTATAGTGGAGTTTAGACTTGGAGTTTCCTCTTCCTTTTAGGATTAGGATTTTATTTTCTTTTATACTTTTTGAAGTTACAAAACGCTTGAGGGTTGAATTGAGTCAAACGGAGGTTTAAGATAAAAGAACATGCCAAACTCTGGTTTAAGATTGAGTTAAAATAGGCCATATGCATGGAATGTTTTATCCTTTTATCCTTTTGGAAGTTAGAAAACTCTAGTTGTACCTTATCTTAAGTTTAGCTATTATTCCAAAATTATCCCTAATACTATAATTACTACTTTAAAAGTAATTTTGATATTGATCGTCTCACGTAAGTCTCATATCAGTTGTCAGAGGAAGGAGAAGAGAAATTTTGTTATTTTGTTTCTGTCACTTCCAAAAAAGATAGAATACCAATTTTAAGAGAAGTCATGATATTAGATTTTAAAATTGAAATCAAATTGAAATCTACGATAATTAAGGAAAAACGTTATCAACTTCATAACTTAACATAATTTAAATAATAGTATTGGTAACTAAAAAGGTTTGAAGAAGAATGATATTTCTTTGTAGGTGCCAACTGCCAAGTGTTGTAACCATATCTTTTCTAAAACGTAGTTGACAAAAGACTTTCGTCTATAGACAGATTCACAAAGAAATTAAAACAATATTCAATAAAACCTCAAAAACGAATAAACAATATTTGAACATCAAATATATACAACTCTTCTATTGAAAAAAACTCAAGTAATTCCCAACACACAACTCTTTTCAAGTTTTGGAGTAACACAATATTATAATTATAAAATCTTCAAAACTTTTTTTTTTCTTTTTTGTTTATTTTATAATAGAATAATTTTTTTATAATAGAGAAAAAGAAGATAAAATTTAAAAAGAAAAAAAAGGAAAGAACATAAGTTTTTTTATAGAATAATTGTGTTTTTGGTCAAGATTAATGTTTGAGTTGGAACAACTACTCATGTTTATCTTCTCAATGAAATATATATATAATATTAATTGTTAATTTTTATTATTTTTTAAATCTTATCAACTAGTTTTGAAAAATTACAATTTACGTCTAGTATAAATTTAAAATTTAGCAAATTAATAATAGTATTAGTTTAAATTTTAGTAAATTAATAATTATACTGTATTTCTAATTAATATAATAAAGGGTATTAATTGATACGAGAACACAATTTTGAAGTGACAAAATTGTTAATTAAAGTTTAAATTGATACAATTTTCAACAATTAAAAAGAATAAATTGATATTTTTTCTTTATTATTTTTGTAAATAAAAGTATTTTGGCTTAGGACAAATGTTTATGTTTACTTTCTAAAAAGTATGTGGTTATCTACAATTCTGTATAGAATATTTTGGGTTGGTGTAATAGTTGGAGAAATGATTTTTCCACTTTTTTTATTCAATATTTTTATGTTTACTATTGTTATATTTTGGTAAAATTCTACTTCAAGAAATAGGCTAAAGTCATAACAATACTGGAAAAATAGGTATGTGATGAAAGTAAAAGTATAAACTTTATAGGATCAAACAACTATTTCTTGATCAATCATAAATATAATGTTTGAAAATTTGAAAAGAACTAAATTTAAAAACCAAATCTTTTTTAACAAAAAAATATATTATATTCTATGGACAGTAATGGAGACACATAATTTTCATGGTGATAATATATTTTATACATATATAAAATATATAAAGTGAAACTCATAGATCAGTTTGGTTTTCATAAAAAAAAATAATAATAATTTTTGTTTTTTAAAAAATATTCATTTTTTGAAAAATCAGTGGTTAGTTGTTGAGTTGTGACACATAATTGGATCCTCTTTCTTTTAATTTATGTATCAAATTTACACAAATTTATCATGTGATAATTGTGGATATTTAATACTGAGATAATAAATAATGAAGTAAAGGCCATGAAGATTGGATCATTTTGTTGTTAAAAAGTATGGTTGCTTAATTTTCTTTTAATATTTCAAAAAGTATTGTAGTCAAGACTACCAAACCAAATTGATTTTTCAAGAAACCAAACCTAAAATTATTTTTTGAATTTGGATATGTAATTAAAAAAAAAAAAGGAAACTATTAAGAGAGAAATAGTGAGCAAACAAACTCATTTGAACTAAGAAAACAAATGGTGATGAAACATGAGTAAAATGTCCCCTCATGTTGAAGGAGTCGTTAAAATCTTACTCTCTTTCTCTCTCTTTCTTCAAAGTAAATGAAATAGAAACAGACAATACTTACATTATAGATTTACACGATTCCATAAATGAAGAACACCGATTCAGATGTATAGCATAAACACGGAGGTAGTGTTTTAATACTTTCTAAAGGTAAGATTCAGACGGCCGGGACGCAGACCAGTATGATGAAGCAAAAACTTAGGTGTCGATTTTGGTAAGATTGAAGATACTCCATGGAATATATGTCTAGATTCGCCACCAAAAATTAGAACATCACCTGATTCCAGTTCAACCATCTCTGCTTTATCCACATCTCTTTTATCTCCATACAAGAATTCTGCTGTATTGCCTACAGAAAAGGAAACGACCGGTAGTCCCCTCCAAAGACTCTCTTTGCTTTCATCACGGTCCTGCACAACAAAATTGAACTTGTTAGAAAAAGTTTGGAAGGTTAAATTACAAATTTAGTCCCTAAATTTCAAGATTTAGGTCTATTTGATATATTTTTAGTACAATGGGGTGGGAGATTCCAACCAAGGAACTTATGGACGTTAACACATTCATTAGCTATGTTGCTTTGGTAAATCTATTCGGTCTATGAACTTTCAAATTTTTTATATTCTGTGAATCTGCTTGACACACCATGTGACCATGTTAGACATAAGGTTCAAATTTCTATCTAATAGTCGAAAAACTAACTTAAAAGTTTGGGGAACTGTGTGTGCCATGATTAAAAGTTAAGAGACATAGTCGAAAGTTTATGAACAAAACTAACACAAACTTCAAAGTTGAGAAACTAAACTTATAATGTAAGCATTTATTTATCATGTGAATAAAAATGGCTAATTGCCAAAGAACACGAGGACTTGGAATTAGCAATACACTTGAAGAAAAAATCAGCTTACGGCATTCAGATTCATTTAAATATAATTGTGATACAAAGGACAAGCACTAACCTGATGCAGACCCAATCTTCCACTCGTTGTGTAGAAGTTCGCAATACATATGTCTGGAGACATTGATGGAAGAATTTCTTCTACATTACTTATATTGCATTTGTTCTTGATGAAGGCATGTGCATCTTTAAGTGCATGTTTAACAAGAAATGAAAATTGAGGAGGTATATCTGGTGGTTTATTACCATCCACAACCCGTTTGTTTTCATATCTTCTTGTTTGAGGATCCCAGTCCAATCCAAGACACATCATACGAAGCCTAAGTTTTGCTCCATCTTTATAACCAGGCTGGTAAAACCCCCCTGGGCCAATACCAAGATTTTGACAAGTTTTCACTATATTGATCTGCAACAAGAATAATGAACCCTCAAATACTAAATCCTAACTTCCATACGGAAAAATATAAGATATAAAAACACCATTCCGTCATTTAAGCAATGTAAGGCAACAAAGAGTAATATCAGCAAAGAGATGAAACTACAGGGCACTTCTTAACAATAGACAACATTGGAAATTTTATAATTAGCAAAAGTGAAGTAGGTTAATGTCCATCATCCCAAGATGGGTATTCTAGAGAACAAAATGCCAATTCCCATTTCTAGTTGATATAAGTGTTGACTATTGAAGCAAGAGAGTACCTGTTCACGTGGAGTGATGTAGTGCTTCAGTAAAACCATTCCAGGCTTCAACAGTCTATAATCTTTCACAGTGCCACTGTCTTTAACAACATAAATATTTCTATGTTTCACATTACCTCCTCCAGGGAAACAAATATCAAATGGTGGTTCAAAGGGAAGCGAATTGTCCGTAACTACAGATTCTTTGGGACCGGTATCAAGGGACTGGAGCTTTGAGAAAAAAACTTCATTTTTCTTCCCAAAATGAATAGGAAAAGATGATTTATACTCCTGACAAGAATCGTTCAAAAATTCAAGCCTCTCTACTTGAAATGATCTTTCATTACTCTTCAAATCTCTTTTGGACCCTAAATCTATCCGGCTTCTTCTAGTATTTTGTCCAGGAACAGGTAGAAACTCATCATAATGATAAGATTTCGGTTCATTTGAAGAAATCCCAAAGTTATCACTTGCCAACTCAACATAATCACATTTATTAACAGAAAACGGAGTTGGAGATTTCGGTTCACGTTCCTTGGGATTTAGATGCACAGAAACGCTTCCCACATATATCACATCTGAACTATTATCTCTGTCATGCAAATGTTCCTTGTCTCTCCCACAACCACAAGAACTACCACAACATGAAGAGTCAGGTAGTGCCTGAAGAATAACGAAATAGACTTGAAATCAAAATCAAATTAATAGAAATACAGTAGTAAGATTGAGTATAAGAGCAATTAGCAATTAACAGTGAATAATAATCTCAGTATTCCTCACATGGCTATTTGCTGAAGTGGAAAACGAATCCATTGGTTGAAATTGAAGCAAACGAAAGCCGCGCAGGCGGGGAAATGAAGAAGAAGGGAATAGAAGGCGACGAAGTTGATTGGAGGAGGGCGATGGGGGAAGGGGAAGTGTACGGATGAAAAACATTGGAAAATTGGATATTAGAGAGATACTTTATAGGGTTCAGAAATTGAGGATGAATGATAATAAAATCGGAAAAGAAGAAGGAAATGGAAGGGTCGGAGGAGGATGGGAATGACATAATGAGGATATTGTAGAATTAATCCGCAAGTTTCGGTCGTGGCCGCCGCGTTGGCCGAGGAGACTGCACCGGGAAGAGGAAGAGGAAGAGGAGGGAGTAAGGATTTCGGCCATTTTCAAAGCTGTGTGTGTGTGATCATTTCTTGTGCTGAAATAAAGAGGCTAAATTGATGATGATATTCATTGAAATTATGAAACCTATCATAAAACTAAAATGTATTGCAATTTTTACTTTTTTTTTTTCTTCTCTTTTCCTTTTGGACTAAACCCTAAACTTTTAAATGTACCCCTTTATTTGAGTCAATTAAACTCTAAATTTTTCTAGAGGCTATCACTTTAAACTCTTTATTATAATTATCTTTGCAATTTTTTTGATACATTAAATTTTAAATTTGTGCAAATTTCTTCCACCGTGAACGATTCTCAATAAAATTTTAAATTGATTCATTTATAAAAATTTAAACTTTAACGATACAACTACTCAAAAATTCAAGAGTGTAAATTTATATTTTCACAAATTTTAGTTTTTTTTATATCCATATTTGTGGTGTAATATTATAAAATTATTTTGTAAAATTAACAGGTATCTCTATCTCTACAAGGCCCAACCTATGATACAGCCCAGCTTGAGAAGAAAAACCAAGCCCAAAGAATAATCCTCAAAGATCACAATTTTCAAATGTATAAATAAATAGTTTTAAAAGTATGGTCTTATAGTACATTAACACTATAATTATTGGAGAACAAAATTATCAATTTCACAATATTAATCAATAAACAAACATCTTCTAAGAATGAATTATATGAAAAAGAAGAGGTCAAGAGTGGAATGGAATGCTTATCCTAACACGTGTTTTGTCCGCTTCATCTCATACCTCTTATCAATAGTTCCTAATGAAGTTCATAACAACCTTTGGTTGGGTGTTAATCGCCAGAGAGCGTCACTAAATGATAGTTATGACCATTAACAACCATCAGCTACTAGTGACAAACTTTCATGATTTTTCCCTCCCTCTTCCCTCTCCTTTCTCCATTTCTCTGTCTTTATCCCCTTTCTTGGATTTATCATTTCATTTCTTATCTTCATTTTCATAAATATTAACAATAGATATGGACTCCCTTGTTTAAGAAGCTTCAACGCTCAGGTGTGGTTCGATTGTGTATGCTAGTTGTGGATTATGGAATCTTCATCTTCTGCCGTCCATAATTGTTGGTGCAGTTTGTTCTGCCTACGGGTTATCTCACATATGGAACATAATGCCAAGATCGTCAAGTAACCAAACCGCCTAGTTACCTTGTCAAGTGAAATCGAAAGTTGCAAAACAGAAACAAGTTAGTATGAATCTACTTTCTTTGTGCAAATAGATTGATCACAAAAAAAGAAAAATAAATATTAAATAACGAACAAAAACGAGAACATATTAAAGAAACAATAATCATGATGAGAAAATATTAAAGACTATTAAAAGAAAAAAAGGAATTAAATTAATAAAAATGCTAACAAAAAAAGTAGAGAAACAATATATAGAGAATAAAGCTTAAGACTAAATTAACAAAGAAATGACATGATAATAAATAAAACGGAGATAAACAATAAGGTACGAAGAAATATGTAATAAATAAAAAATATATATAAAAGAGAAGCTCATAAGATAATAAATAAATAATTATAAGAGAGAAAAATATAGAAAGAAGAACCAGAATAATAAGAAAATATTTAATCATTTAGTTTTTCTTTTTTTTTTTGCATTTTTTTTATTGATGCTTGAAAAATGATAAATAAAATAATGAGAATAGTAAGAATAATAAAAAATAAAGAACTTTGAAAGAAAATAAACAAAATATAAGAAGATGGAGAAAAAAAAAAAAAGATTGAAATCCCAACACACAAAACTCACTTGTTGAAGTGTGGATCTTTGGGACCAAAGCCCTACCATACACTTCCAACTAAGTTACATTTTTTTTTTTTGTGTTGGATTCTTGGCATTGTAGGAAGTTTTTGGGAGAAAGATAAAGATTTAGGGGTTTCTAGGAAGAGAAAATAAAATGGATTGGTAGATCTTTTGGTTTTTTTTTGAAGAAGATACGAACGTTAAGAGAAGTAGGGGTATGGATGTTAGAGGTTTAGATGAAGAAAAGAGGATGTGAAGGTGTACAAATTTACAAGTTTTTTTTTTTTTTTTTGTTCGTTTTTTACGATGTCCCATGAATGAAGAAGAAGAGATTATTTACAACCACAATCATTATTCAAATGGCTAAAAATTCAAAATTGTGGGATTTTTTTAATTTGAAATTATGACATTAAAAAGTTCCCACCTTTAGTATTTCTCCACCGACCTTAGTTAGACTAATTAATTGATTTAGTTACTCTAACCAAACTACCCTCAAAACTTTAAGAGTAGTTAAATAACATTTTTTTTACAAAAGTTGGTTAATAACAAAATAAAAAAGTATTCAAACTAAGACAAAAATTAATCAAGCAATTGAATTAATATTAAATAAGGTCGGATAAAATTAGGTGGTTACACAACAAAATAAGAAAATTCCATAAAGCACGATCATTTTTTCATAAATTTTATATATGTCTTGCGATTTGTATCTTATTTGCGACTTATTAATTATGGACATCTTGGTCCAACTAAGGCCCAAGAGCAAATAACTAAAGGTAGGGTGGTTTTTTAGTTGGAAATTGGGTCAATTTGGGGAAATTTCCAAGTGAGACTGGAAACAGAGAAAGATATTTAAGAATTCTCGGGCAATCCCAGACTCAAGTTTGACCGAGATTGAATGTAAAAAAGAAAATTTGAAATCTCGAGGCTATCTCAGACCTATTTCGACCAAAAGTATCTACACGATCATGTTCTTTCATTCTGAGACATCTCGGGGCATGGTATGTCTGAGATCATATATTAAAATCTACACGATTGTGTATCGCACGTGTGTGACCGAATATCACATGTTGATAGGGGAAAATTTTGGTATTTTACATTGTAGGCTTGTGGACGTTTTTGTTTTCAAAATTGTTATATTTTTTAAAAAACCCCTAAAATGAATTTATTTTTATATTTAATTAAACCTTAAATTTTTAATTTTCTATTAATACATTTTTCTTGGTCAAAATTATGGGTGTAAGAATAACCTAAATAACCCTAAACCCGGACTACCCAACTCATATTATATGAGTTGAATTGGGTTAGCTTAAAATGTGAGTTGGGTTGGATTGAGATTTTTAGTTTTTTCGAGTTAGGTTGGGTCTTGGGTTTGGGGGTTGAAAAATCTGGTTCAACCTAACTCAACCCGAATTAATAATATATATATATATATATATATATATATATTGTCGCCACGTGCCCGAGACTACGCAGAGCAGTTGACGTTCTTAAAAGAGTTATTTTTAAAAGAAAATATAAGTCGCCACCAATCTTTTTTACGGTGTGATTAGACACCGAAATAAAGTAAAAAATTTTAAAAAAAAATGGTCTGCGAAAAATAGAGTTGAGTTCGGGAGTCATTTGTGTGTGGGGAAGGTATTAGCACCCCACAACACCCATTAAAAAAACGGTGGCCAAATTTCAAATCTCGAATTAAAAATATTTTTTAATTTATTTTAAAACTAATGTTTTATTTTACCCTCCATTACTCCAATATTTGAAGTAATGATCTCATAAAATAAGTGGAATAATATTCCATTAATTATACTATATATCGAAGAAAACTTCCCATCTTAAGAAAATAAGAAATTATTACAAATTCTCAAAGTCTATAATAGGTTAGTCTTCGAATAAAGTTTTTTTTTTTAAATATTGATTAAATTCATTTTTTCTTGGGATCAAATCTCGGACTCCCAAAGATATTGATCACTCACCTCAAGAAATCTAGAAAATCGGACTTCCAAATTTCCTAGATTCCGCCGTAGGATTTTATTTAAAGAAAACGATTAAGTTATTAGAAAAGATTGATTTAGGAAACCTTATGAAACCATAGATAAAATTTTGAAGGTTTTGAAAAGCATAAAAAAATTTAAAACATTATAGACAAAATTGCTAAATGATTAAAAAGTATTTTTATTTTAAGACATAAAGAATTTTAAATTGAAAAGGTTTTAAAACATTAAAAATTTTAAATACAAAGAGTTACCTTTAAGTGTATATAATAATTATTATTATGATAGTAATGTGAATAAATAAAAGAAAGAAAACATAATAACAAATAAATAAAATAAGGAATGAATAAATAAAGAAAGAAAAATGGTAGAGGTGTGTCAACACCATAAAAGAAAAAAATAATAATCGTAATAAAAAAATAATGATAATATAATAATAAGAAAAACAACAACAAGTAAAAAGAAAAGAAGAACCGTAATAGTAATAATAAAAAAAAAATGATGATAATAATAATAATGGTAATAACGATAATAATGGTAATAACGATAATAATGATAAAATTCTATCTATACTCATTCTTTCCCTCTATATTTTAGAGAAAAGAAAAGAAAGGTTAAGAGTTGGAATTTTAAAAAAAATGAAATACAGATAAAAATACGAATGTTTTCTTTCACCCTATTTTTTTAGAAGGAAGAAAAAGACTAAAGAATTTTTTTTTAAAATGATGATAAAAGAAAAAAAGTACTAAAAAAGTACTAAAATTTTTCTACATTTTCTTTTCTTTCTCCTTATCTTTTAAAAAGAGAAGAAAACTAAGGATTCGAATCCCAAAGAAATTACTTGTTGTATGAGGTGCGGATCCTTGGGATTAAATCTCTACCAAATGCAACCTCCAACTAAGTTTATTTCAACGTGGGATTTGATTTGCTAAAGATAAAGTTAAAAAAAAAAGTAGAGACAATAAAGTAAAGAAAAGAAATAAGAAAAAAACTCACATTTTACTGAAATTTTTCCGCAGAGATTCGCTCTAAATAATAAAAGTTTTGCTAAACACTATCTCTAAAGAAGTTTTTTTTTTCCTCAGAAATTTTCTTCCCCATATTCCAAATGACAAGGGTCCCTATTTATAGACCCGTGGTGTACCACAAATTAGAAAAAAATAATAAGAATAAAATCAAATTTTGATATTATATTAATAAAACAAAATTTCATTTTCCTAAAATAAATTAAATTAGATATTTTGAGATTTTGTGAAAAATAAATTAATAAATTAAATGGATATTAAAAGATTTTTGTTTAAAATTGATTTTCTTTTTTTCCTAAAATGATATAAACAAGTCAAAGATTTTATTAATTTAATTTTTTCCTAAAATGAGTAGAAATAAGTTTTTAAAAAATATTTTATTTAAAACTAAATAATTTCTTAGATATTAAAAGATTTTATTTAAAATAAATGGATTTGTTTTTATTTCCTAAAACAATAAAAATGAGATTTATGTCATTACTAAATTTTTACCTTTTTAAAATAAATAAATAAAAAGTTTAGCCATTATTACTAATATTAGTTACATAAAAAAGATATATATGTGTAGGATAAAAATAGGTGGCTACATATATTATATTTATATTATATATGAAATTTATATCTTCTTTATGCGATTTATTAATCTAGGGCCATCTTAATGTCGTTAAGGCCAGAGATCAAATAACTAAATGCATAAGTTTTACATCTCGAGGCATCTTGGGGTAATGTATTGTCGAGATCGAATAAAATAAAGACAAAATCCATTCATCTCGGGCCATCTAGATGCTACTAAGGCCCGAGATCCACAAACTAAAGGAATAAGTCCTTCATCTCAAGGCTACTTTGGGCAATGTATGCCTGAGATCAAACAAAATAAATGTAGAATTCTTTCATCCCGAGGCATCTTGAGGCATTGTATATATGAAATCGAATGAATTAAAGACATAATTCTTTCATCCTGGGACATCTTGATGCAACTAAAGCTCAAAATCGTGTATCATGATCTACACTATCGTTTAAATTTAAAAACCATCATTTAAAAAAAAAAAAACAATATGACAAAACCCATATTTTAAGGGTTTGGTTGAGTTGGTAATATAATTTGGGTTACCAACCCAACCAACCCCAAAATATGGGTTAGGTTGAGAATGTCACCCAACCCAACCCATTTACACCCTTAATCAAAAGTGCAATTACGTGTATGATTTGAATCCCTCACCACTATTCTTTCCAACCAAAAATAAAACATAATTTTTAGACACTTTGAATATAAATACCAAATAGACACAAATCTAGAAGTGTAGTAAATGTAATTGAACTTATAATTTTAAGCTAATAGAAACTTGTTTCCCTCTATACATCATTTTTTTTCTTTTTTGTTGCGGTATAAAATATAAACTACCAACTAAGAGAAGTCAAAGGTTCGGATCTACACTCAACATTGTTGGAAAAAAATTATAACAAAACAACACAGCAACGTTTTAAACTTTTAAAGAAAATATAACAGTTCTTTGACTCACCTTATTAATACATACAAAGTTAGTAAAGGAAACTTTTAAAATAACCAAATTTAATTTGTATATCCTCCCAAAGTTAAGTTATGGTTAGAATGTTTGAGTGCAGAAGTGAATGACCTTTGGTGGATGGAAAATTAATCTTATCTTCAAATTAAGTTCTAATGTCAATATATATTATGGTATGTTCATTGATTTGATATCCTAATCTTGGATGTTTCAATATCTACCAAATTAGCTTTTGGCTACATACCCAATCCCACATGTGAGGAAAGGAGACAAGGGCATTGGACACCATGAAATAAGGACAATTTTAATTTAATGTGAGATTAGATGAGTTGAAAATTCTACACATTTAATAATTAAACTACACATTTGTATTACATATGTAACAAAAGGAACTATATATTGATTTTATAAATTAATCTACTTTTGTATAGCACAGGTTTATTTTAATTTCATTTCTTTAATAAGGATATGGGTAGGTTTAACTCAATATCTACCTAATTGACTATTTTGAGGGAAAAAAAATAGTAAGAGTGTGAGACTAGGATGGTCTACTTTTTAATTTAATATATATAATGTTGGTTCTATTTGTACATTAAGTTATGGTAGAATTTAGTTTTGGTAAATTTGAAATATTAATTTTTAGTGTCTATTGATGTCAAAATTTGAAAAGAAAAAACACTTGATTTTTATTTGACAATAACAGCAAATTTGTAATTTGAAGAAGAAGGTAACATGCAAGATGAAAATCTATATTGGTGTTCTACTTGCCGCATAGACTTTGAAGCTTTGAGCAATTGTGTAAGTAAATAGAGAGTTTGATTATTAGAATGAACTTTCTTTTCCTAAAGTTATCATGATATATTTATAAGTTGTAGTTGACTTAGGCCCTTTCCAAAGAATTTTGGAGTTGCATATATTAGAATTATCCTTTTGAACTCATTGGACTGAAGCATTTGAGTGGTGTGCCTCATTTGGTATTTTGCAAGGGTCGTCCCGACTTTGTTCGAGACTGAACATCTTCTTTTAGCTATGTTTTGGACTTAAGAGAGTACACCTCGGGCAAAGGCATGCAAGCATGCTCCATTAAACATTTCATGAGGTCAAGGTCGAACATACTAGCTTGGGTAATTAGGTCCAAGCCAACTTTTTTTTTTCAATCTGGTCATAAGTTGTCACCTTTGACTAGAATTATCTTATCTTCTTGACATTCTTATTGTTCTTTTTGTTAGTTATCGAGTTTGTTATGTTATGGTGTTTTACTAACAAATTTCTTTATTTTTTTTATTATCTTAAAAGATATGTTATTGCTGAAGGTGTTTCTTTTCTATTGTCGTGTGGATTCAGTGTTTTCGGGCATTTGGTGTTTTTGGCTAATTCTGTGGATTTTTTTCACTATTGTAAGCTTGCAGTGTTATCTTATTTATGACTGCTTGTTCATTGTTGTTTGGTGGTTTTTTTTTATCGAAGGTTGTGTCGTGTTGTGAGTGGTGCTTCCAAGCAAATCCCTGGTGAGTGTTTTGTTGATTGCACTAGAGTGCAAAAATCACGGGAGATTGGAGGAACCTAATTGATGAGTAAATTCAGGAGGATCACACTCAGGGAAAGCTTGTTCTATGTGTTAAAGCGTATGAGTTGTCAATTTAGGGGGAGTTTAATTTCCATAATAGTTCTAGATGGACCCGTTTTGCTCTAAACAAATATCTAGAGGATGTTATTGTTGATAAACTATGTACCTGTGAACTATCTTGAATTTAATATACGATTTTCTCACTCTGGCCAAAAGTCCCCCAGATGTAGGTGATGTTGGATGCACCAAACTGAATTACCAACATGCACAACTGTGTTATTCTCTTCTATATCCTTGTTATTTGTGTAGTTATTAGCATTTTGTATTAGCAATGCATGTATACTTCGATTAATCTCATACTTGTTTTCTTTTTTCATGTTGTTTAATGGTTATGTATATTTTAAATTTTGTACATAGACTGCTTTCTAATTAAAAGTTCACTCTCTTACCTTCATACTCCCCAGAATTAACTACTTGGATGACTATTTCCAAAATTTTAACCCAACCCTTCGATTCACTACAAAATGATTGCCAAGTTTCATAAAGATTCATTAAAACCAGTGTGAGGTTGAAATTGCAATTGTAATGAATGAATAAAAAAGATTAAAATATAGATATTTCAAAAAGTATAAAAGTTAAAAGGGAAAGGATTTAAAACAACAAATCCACGTCTGAAAAGTACAAACGAAAGTGAAACTTAAAAAAATATAAGAATCGAAAAAGTATTTTAAAACTAAATGAAAATTTTGCTAACATGTCTCATGTTCTTATAAAATAAAATACAGATGGATGGTTCTAATTCAATAGATGGAAGTAAGAGCGAAGATGGGTAAAAGAGAACTCTCACTAGCCTAATTTATGTTTAATATTCTCTTATATTTAAGTTAGATGGCCTAAATAATCCGTAGTTACAAAGCGTTGTTTAGTGGAATCTCGTTGTTCTCTATTATTTATACTTTTTTCTCTAATTAGTATATAATGACAAACGCATAATGCCATATAAGTAAGTCATTTTTTATTTTGTGATCATTAGTCTTTCTCAAAATTAAGTCACACTAAATTGATAATGTAATCTTTTTCTTTATAAGTTCATGAACTAGCAGAATGTTGTGGGTAGAGTTAAAACTTAAAAATATAATTTAATTTAATGTAATAATATTAACTAATTATAAATTTATATATATAAAATTTAAGTTAAAAACGATTAACACAGTAGATAACGATTGAATATAGGATTTAATTGGCATACAAATAGATATACGCTAATTGATCGACGAATTAATTTCATTGATCGATGATTATATTGATTAGAATTTTATGTGTGTTGAGTAACGTATTGGAATAATTAGAATGGCTAAAAAGAATATATGTTATATATAGTTAGGTGGAATTGAATTACCATGAAAATTGATTTTTTGTTTGCATAAATAAAAACATAGCCCGTGAACCATTTCATATTAGCTAAATCTCACATCAAACAACAGAGAGAGCTATGAGACTTGAAATCTCCTCTACTTCAAACTTCAAAGACCCCACAATCCCAAAACACACTAATAAATAAATAAACAAATAATTCAATTGATTTTGATTGATTTTTCAAATTATTTCTTTTGTCTCTCTTTTTTATCAAATAAAATAATATTAATATATAGATGACTTTGCCAACAGACCCATGCCTCATATAGCATAGACTGTCCATCTTTGTCTTCTCTTTGTTTATTATTTTATATCCATCCAAATTCCAACTTCTAACGAAAAAAAAAAAAAAGATTGCACGTCAATATTATCATTGAAGAACACTGTTGTAATCTAAACAACGCTAAGAAAACCATTACCATTCAAACTCATAAGGGTAAGCTAAATGGAATAACAAGATTTATGTGTTCATGGAGGAAAGATTATTTTCATTTTGAAAAATTGAAACACGTTCATACATAACAATTGAGTTGTTGCTGGACCAAAGCCAAGCATAGAACATCATGTGGCTAACTATGTTACATTTGTAGATGAAAATTTATCTATCTAATGCAATTTGAAGTTTCAAGCTACATTAATTTAATCTACATAATTAAATTCATTCTTTTTAATATTAAAAAATGTTTTACTCTTTTAATCCATTAATGTAATTGTGTGTATATATTTGCATGCATATGGATTTGATATAGAAAATTATGGTCAACCATAAAACTACTAAAAACATTTATAAAATATAACAAAATTTCAGATTTTATTAATGATGGACACTAAAAGACTTCTACCATTGTTCGTTAATGTTTATCCATGAGAGATTTAGAAACTTTACTATATTTTATAAATATTATATTGGTTAATTAAATATAGCTTAATCATATATTTTAAAACACAATATAAACATTTATAATTGTGGTGTTTAAAGAAACTGAGATGTTGAGTGAAGCTAAAATGTTATTTTAGAAAAATAATAATAGTAAATAATTAATAATAATAAATAAATAAATATTGATTTCTTGCTTTATTTGTAAAATATTGAATCTTTTCTATAATCCAATATTCCAACAGAATTGCACTCAGTCCTATTGAATGGTAAAGATTATTATTATGCCATAATTGATCAGGTAGGCTCACAACTTCTATAATTTTCTTTGTTGATTTTAAATATATATACACATATATAGAAGTTATTTGAACCTACCAACTTAAAAAAAAGTATAACATATAACACAGTTGAGTCACCCATTTAAAGTACATACACACAAATTGATTCATATCTTAGAAAATATGAGATTAGTAATTAATTTTTATGACTAACAGTATGAAGTGTTATTAATTAAGATATAAGATTTTAATATCTATATATTCATCAATATTGAGATGTACATAAAGATTTTTAGGATTTTAGCTATATTATGGTTTGGTGCAGGCTATTTGGTTATAATTTTAATGAATAGTAATACTGAATATGAATATAGAGAAATAATATATATCACGAGAGACATTTCCAAATCAAGACACTATTTGTATTTATTTCAATTTTGTTTTTCTATCTTTCTTCTAACTTGATGTGACACCAAAATCAACCACTTCATTATTATCTATATATATATTTTTTCAAATTGGTCTTCCTCTAATTTTTAGTTTATATGGAGAAAACATTCTCTAATTATGTCGTTTAACTACAAAGAATTATATATTAAATATATAATTAATTCATCTCTTTGTAACAATAATTCTTAACATTATATACATATACACAAATACTTACAGAAAAAACTTCCTTAACAGAGAAATTAGAGAAACTGAGTCATTAATTACATCAACCATTCTAACCACAAAAATTAGAAACTCCAAATTCTCTCTAAATTTTTGAATGAAAAAAGATTGAAAAGGGGGAAAAGTCTTCGACGACATCGATTTTATCTAAATCTTCTATGAAAAAAATATCATTTTTTTAAATAAATTTATGGTGGTTGTTTGCAATTTGTAATCTTTTTCAACTTCTTGTTGATAAAAGAAATTAAAATACATAATTTGCAATCATATTATTAAAAAAAACCATAATATTTTTTTTGTTATATATAAAATTTTCTACGAAAATTCTATTGCATGAATGAAAAGGAAATTGCATATAGTTAGTCAAAGACACCCACATACTCAAACCACAAATGTTATTAGAGAAAGCAATAAAAATGGTTGTCCATTTATTTTTGTCATACATATGCAAATAAAGATTAATATGTATATGTGTAAAATGAAAAATAAGAAAAGATAACAAGGTAAAAGAGGATGTTGGAAATTTAAAAATCCATTCTTCATGAGGACAACAAAAAGTTTCTGCTTTCCTTTTAAGCGTCTTAGAATGTGTGAAAATCTCAACATTGCAAAACAAACATTGTGGTCTGGATACCCATTCCATGAAAATTTAGGATGCTTGTGGAACAAATGGCTTCTTAAAAGAATGTAAAATGGTATTCAACAAACGATGAATTGCATTATTGCATGCTCTTATTGAAACTTTATACTTTAAAACTAAGTTTATCAATATTTGATCCTTTGTTATTAATATTTGTGGCATATACATAGATATATAGTTACTAAAATCACACCAATAGTTCAACAGTACTTGATTGTATGAATTATTAGAATGTCATAAATCTAATATCCGACACCTTGAACGACTCTAGTTTTTTTTAATATGCTAAATCTACATTATTTATGATTATCTTGACCTTAAGGTTAATAGAAGTATGTTTTATACTCTCTGACCCTTATAGAGACACTTATGATTTTGTATTTAAAATATTTTCTATAAATAAAATTATTTCCTCTCTTTTGTTTGTGGATATAGTTAGCACACTGTGAGTGAATCACGTAAAAATTATGTATCAATTATTTATTAATTTTACGATTTTTATTTTCTTTGTTTATTGTTTTCAAAGAGTGAATCACGTAAAAATCATGTATCAATTATCTATTAATTTTCCAGTTTTTATTTTCTTTATTTTTTGTTTTCAAAGACACACACTTTTTCTTTTAGTGTTAAGGGTTTGATCTGACTTGTCTCTAACTACATTCTAGTATAGGGGGAAAGTTTGTAATTAGCCACTCCATCTTGTTTTTTATTTGAAGGAATCACAATTTAATTTGGTGGGAGAATGATCATATCAAACCACCATAATATAGATTTTTGATTGTATTCATTTTACATCATATAAGTGGATTAAGAGAATTTTCTATATAAGTAATGATTAAAGAAGAAGAAAAAATAGAGAATTTTATAATTAATTGGGTTAGTGGATTTAAGAGAATAAGTTTGGTTGGTTGAATTATCAATCCATCCATCATATATATATATATATATATATAGTGGCCTTTTCCTCAAAATAAATAAATAAATAGAATTTAAATAATGAAATAAAAATGAAGGCATCATGGCCAGCTGCATGAGAATGGAAGGAAGGATGGGAAATAAAGAAACATAGACAAATAAATCAAATCAAAAGGGTGTGTAATACAAAACACACACACACCACAATTAATCTCTATAATTGCATCAGCCAAAACACACACCCAAATCTTGTACTTATTCTAAATTTCAAATCTCCCATTGGGCCCTCTCTCAACATTTCTATATTATATATACCAAATCCAATCAAATCGAACCGAACCGAATTTGAATTGATATATTTTTTTATAAGATTTTTATGTAATTGAATAAACTAATAAATATGTTTATGTAATGTACAAATATAAATATTGTATTATAGTAATGTGAAGCTAGCGAGCATTAAAATATATCTAGCAACAAAAAATATAATGCCTCATATTGTTAAATAACAATATGTGTTGGTAGGTTGAATGATCAAATTCATACGTCAATCAAACCAACCACACCAACTACTTCTCTATCTCCTTCATCGCAAATGAGGGGAGGATACTTTTGAGAAGTACCACCTCTTTCAAGATCAAAGAACAATATAAGAGAATGTCAAAGATATGCAACAACATGAGAGCAGATTTGTTATTACATGTGACAAATGAAAAATATTACCAAGGTTCTCTACACACAAATAGTATCTTCATTGAGCATCCCAATTTCAACTAACGAGGACTCTTTTCTGGACGAGATTGATCACATCCAAAACATCGGATTCCTCCTCCAATGGAAGATTGGACCCGACCCACACAACTTCTCCACTTCCAACATACTAACACTTATGTACTTGTTGACAAATTAAACTTCCAATTCCAAAACCGACTAGTGTTTAAATCCACACATTTTTACATTTATATAGAAGTTACAATTTTGATTAAAAAAACTCATAAAAGATATTTTAGAAGGTAAAAGTGGGTCCCTTTAAAAATGCTATATGTTTAGGCAAAGCAAGTGAAAAGGGAAAAAATTAAAATAACTAGATCAAGGAAATTAAACAAAGAGAAATAAGCAGTAAGTCAAACGATAAATCTAATCAAATTGTTTAAACTCGTCATTTTCACTTCTATTGTATTCATTTTAGTTAATGAATATGAGTTGCTTTGATACAATTTGATAAGCTCTCACAATCAATCTAACACGACAATTCTTTTAATAGGGAAAATAAGAGTGGATGAGTTGAAGAGAATGGTTGGATATAAGAGTTTTTTTTGTAAGCATATTTAAAAAGGCTATGGTTGTAATAATAAATAGGAGGGGAAGAAAGAAATAACTTGGGAGTAAGTCAATTTTTGTGTTGTGATGGAAATTGTTTGGTTGTGATGATTAATGGGTACACGTGAATAGGTGGGTACATATGCGGTTTGTTTGTGTGCAATCAAGACAATGTTTGTGGGATGAAAGAAAAATAAACCCTCCATATATATCAATTTAGGTTTTTGAGATTTCCTCCTCTTTTCTATATCATACAACTTTCTTTGGATTTTTTAATCGAAATATCGTTATATACTTTACATTGTGTTTTTTTAACTATCATTGAGTTAAAATATGTAGAACGATAGTTTAAATGTTTAATTCCTATTAACTTGAAATTTTAAGTCGAATAGTGATTTTAGGTGTCGAAGGTGGTCTTGAGTTTTTCCAATGTTATATCCTTTATACTGTCGACTAAGATCAATTATGTATATAAGAATTCAATACACACTTTAACCTATAAATCTAGCTAACTTATAAATGTAGTAGTGATCAATATTATAAAAGTTTGTTATTGTTCACATTTGAACTAATCAATTATTTAAACTTAGCATATTGTGAATATTATAAAATAGGGATGAAATCTCAACATAAAATTTTAAAGCCAGACCCTATTCATAACTTTACTTCTTAAGGTGGTTATTCTCAACTAAAAAGTTCGAAATTTGAATCTACTCCACACATGTTGTTGAACTCAAAAGATAAAATAATTTTGGAAATCTAAGGTATGCATGTATAGCAACTGAACTTATAATTGTTATAAAATCTAAAATCCTGTTAAGTAACGACTACGTTTGTAATTTTCTCTTTTCAAAAGTTATGCTAGTTTCCTCCTAATTTCAATTATAATTTTCAATTCTATTAAAGAAAATATTTGAATTATTAGTATAAATTAAAAAAACAATAGCAATCTTTAATTTAAAACTATTTTCTTTGGTGTTTTTTTAAGATTGGCTTGTTCTTCTTTTAAACATTTTACAAATACTTGAAAGATAAAACTTGTGAATGGAAATAGTGTTTGTAGAGGGGCATTTTTTTTAAATAGCAAAATAAATTAAAATATTTACAAGTTATAGCAAAATTTTTGGATTCTATCGATAGCCAATAATAGACTTTTATCACTGGCTATCAATAAGATTATTACTGACTATCAAATGTTTGTTATTAATGCTATAGCTTGTCAAATATTTTATCAAATTTGCTATTTTTGACAATTATTCGTTTGTTATAAACTCATTTTTTAAGGGGAAAAAAAGCTAAATGATTATCGAACATGACTTATATATATTATTTCTTACTTGGCAATTATTTTTTAAATGAGAAATAAAAACATTTTTCCCAACTTTTTTTTATTATTAAAAAAGGAAAAATAATTATGATTATTACAAAGAAATGTTTCACTTTCACACTAATATCTTTTGTTGTAACATAATCATGGTCTTGTTGTATACAATAAGGAAAATAGTATATAATATGAAATATGAAATGAGATTAGAGGTTAAATAATTAAACTTTTGAATGAAGTTGGACAATCGCCATGACCAAGCTTTGGTTCATTAAAAATTATGAAATAATTAATAATTGATTTTGCAAAGGAAAAGAAAAATTCAAGGAAATTGGCCATTGGACATGGGAATATATGCTGGTCGAGGAAGTGCATTATGATGAGACGAGCTTTCAATTATTTTGTTAAACCCTAAAAAGTGAGTTTGTGGGTTTTTCTTTTCTTTTCTTTTCTTTTTTTAAATTAACATTTTCTTTTAGTATGAATCTCGAATAAAGAAGTGGTTGTTGAATAATATTGGCTAAACTCACTTTAACATTTGTAAGAAAACAAACTTCATTGAAGTCTCAAATCTAAGACAACATAATGATAGAATAGCACTAATAATAACGTTGCACACCCAACTATAAAAGTTAAGGCAACTTAATTTTTTTTAAATCTTTCGAATTGGAAGAAAACTAAAATATAAAAGAAAAAACTAAAAAAATCAGTAGCATAATGAGTCATGATATGAGTAACTCAATTCTCATCCAAAGACATTTTTCAAGGTGGCTTGTCAATACACCGACCTCATCAACTCTATTCTTCATTTTAGAAAGTTTGATGATTGAGCAACAACGAACCTCCAAATATCTAGCTCCAACAATAATATGATATCTTTCAGTTTTGATATACACTCTCGTGATTTTGCTTTTGGTTTCACCCAAAAAATCTCATTCCCATGGAAATAGTTGTTCGTACTTATATATCAATGATCACTTTCTTTCCTAACTAATGTGGGATTTTGTTTGCACTGCTAAATAGATTATTTAGATCCTCAATATCGACTTGGGTTTCTAACAACTTAGTAGATCACTCTTAAAGAATCTTACAAAACTTTGACACATAAGAGATCCTAAAGAGTCACAAAACGCCAACTCCATTCTCTTCACAACCCTTTAGCTTTTCATTATTGCAATTCAAACATATAATCAAAATTGACGATGGTGGTGCTAAATTCATTTTATGTCTCGGAAATATATAATGTGTTACTAAGCATTGAGCTAAAACATATAATTTAAAGTATTTTTATAGCCCTTTTCAACCTTTTGAGCTAAAACGTATAAAGCTTTCAACCTTAAAAAAAATGTAATAATTGTATTATACATTTTAAATTTGTTGGGATTGACAAATATTTTGATTTTTATTTATCTCAGTGTGATTCATTAGTTGATTTATGTCCAATTTTTAAATTTAAGGAGTGGATCTAAATAAGCATTATTGACCACACCAAATAGATATTCAAACTTTTGGACTAAATTTGATATTAAAATTGTAACTTAATTTTAACTTTAGTGAAAAATTGATAGGACAACATTTCCTACTACGGGTACGAGGGATCAGCGTATTATCCCTAACAAAAGTTTTGACAAATGGGAGAGAAAAAGCATAGAAGAGATTTATTATTACTATTATTTTTATTGTTATTACCAAGAAAATAAACATTTCTTATAAAAAGTTACTGTTGGTCAACAGCAATCTAGAAACTATACAATAATATTATTTAGGAAATACTGAAAAAAAAAAAAGTCACGAGACAACATGAATGTAGTTCCATATCGAAAATATGGTACTTTCTCAGTTGTAGACTTGAACCATTTAGCACATGTGTGAGGTCTTTAATATTAACAAAAATAAACGATATATTAGAGTGTCGAGAATCCCACGTTAAAAAAATTAAGTGGCTCAAACCCTTTATAAGATAAAATATGTTATTTCTTTCATTGCCAAAGATCTATAGGAAGTAAATGTTAAGTTTTGGAAGTGCATGCAGGAGTTGTTTAATTTGGTGAGGTAGTTGTATTGGAATGAGTTTGCATTGCCATGCAATTCAACTCATAATTGGATTGAATGTTTTAGAGTCGATTCGTAATACAAAACTCTTTCAATGATCATCTAACCTTATTTGCCATTGTTTTCAAGCTTTACAATCTTATTTTCGTTTATTCTTCGATTAGTCACTTTTTCCAACACTCCTTTCCAACTTCGCTAATCTTGAAAACTTTACAATCCTCCAATGAGGCTTTTAAATAAGTAGTACATGTTTTATGTAATTTACTTAATTGGTGAACGACAAATTAGGACGTGACAAATTAGTTTTTTTTCTTTCTTTTTTATAGGAGAGACAGAAGATAGATGGATGAAAGTAGATATAGTGAAGTCAACCTCAAGGGGAGTGGCACGTGCAGAAAAGGAGTGGGGAGTTAGGGGCAAAGTAGAGGGAATCTGCACGTGATGAGAGAGGAATACAAAAACAAAACCAATAGGAGAGTTGGAAATGTGAAAAATAGAAGAAATTGGCTGTTTCTTAAAATGGTATTTAGCTGTCAAATCCCTCCAACGCTCTCTCACGGGGCACCCTCCCCTCCTCCTGCCCAAACTGACCACAAAAACTCCTATCTCCCTCCCTCTCTCTCTCTTCCTCTATTTACCAAACTCACCTCCAAGTTTTAAACTTTTTAAGATTAAAAAATATATATCAAATCCAACTTGATAGAATTTAATCGTTTTTTTTTTTTTTACATTTTAAGTAATTTTGAAATCGTTATTTTATTATTTTTAAAATTACTTAAAAAAACATATTTTTAATAATTTACAATCGTTTTTAATAATATAAAAACTGTATTTAATAAGTGGAAAATTAAAATTAAAGACATGTTTAGTATTTCTTTTTTTTAAAAAAAAAAATTAAGCTTATAAAAACATCTTTTTCATCTAAATTTTTTCTTTTGTTATTTACTGTTTATCAACCAAGCCAAACTTTTAAATAGCTTTTGAAAAACATTCTTTTAATGCTCTTAAAAATGATCAAACAATTCTCTTTCATTATTTAGAATCCCTTGACCATTTTAAAAACTATTTGATCTTCCTCCAATTATTTGTGGATCCAACTTTTGTTTCTTTACTCATTGTTCAACATTAAGTAAATATAGCATTTCTATTTATTAATTACATTTTAATTGTTGATTTTATTCCCTCTTTTATATGTGTTCATTTAGAGTTCAAAATCTGTTTTTTCGTTTTTTTTTTTGGAAACGAGTATTAATTAATTCCATCTACTTATAATAAAATATTTTTAGAGAAAACTTTTAATTTAACATTAAAAAAATCATGTTATTTTTGGCATTTTTAATATATTTGATCCAATATCATTCTTTCTAGCACTATCCATCCATTAATTAATTAGTTAATTACCTCATGTCTATATTCATATGCATGCATTCTATACCCCCACTTGATAAATTATAATCTTCAATTTTACACTCTCTCACAAAATTATAGATAACCTTTATTTATTATAATATCCTATGTTGTAACAAATTGCTTATAGATTGGATTTGCTACAGCACTTTGATAGAAAAAATGTACGTTGGAATGATTATGTTAACAAATGAATATTTATCGTTTTCTTGTGTCTACCTATTTTCGAGATTTAATGACTTTTGTGCCTCAATAGTATCAAAAGGTGTTTGACTTGACACTAAATATAAGTTTTATTTTTAATAAATTAGAGTTATATATCGTGTTAGATTTATAATCAACCCGTGTATGTAAGTAGGAGGGAAAAAATTTATGATGCTTAGTTTATTAATATTGAATTACAACTATTCAATAGGCATAAGGTTGGCCTAATAATATTGGGTTTACTCTTAAAGAAAAAAAGAAGAAAGAAAGGCATAGGATGGGTTGGCATAATTAACAAGTATAATACAAAAAATGGCCACACAATTTGAAAGTGTGGGTGTTATAGGAAATCAAAAAACAAACAAATAAATGGAATCAATATTGATTCAGTGATATGGTTTGATTTTTCAGATATACGTTTTTTTGTTTAAATAGAAAATCAATTTTTTTTTGTTCAATTCAATTTTTATTTTAAAAATAATTGACAATCAAAACAAACCTAAACTTATCAAATAATTGAAAACATGTGAATCGATAATAGATAATTACTAATTTTCTTGAACCACTTGTTAAGTGTTTTGGAGTTGCATTACAAGTTGTTAATTTGGACCACATTTTCTTTCATAATATCTTTGGTAAACTTATCAAATTCTTAACCACCTTATTCAAATTTTACCCATCTTAATTTTGAAAACTTATACGTAGTACATTCATACTACGACAAAATTACAAAAAAGAAAATCGATTATACAATTAATTTATAATTAGATAAACCAATTTGTTTGTTGTTTACCTAAAACAAATATTGTTACCTAATTAATTTGTGATAACTACGAGACAAAAAATCTATATTACATCCCAAACTATTAGTTTATTAGACACTGATTTGACTATTTATTTTATAAATTGATCGATACTATTTGGTTTTCATTTAGTTCTAAATCAAGAAATTTAAATTAACTATGAGTCTTAACCAAAAGTAAACGCTAAAGTAGGAAAGAAAATCAAGTCCAATAGTATATGTAATAGGTGTTTGATATATAATTAAAATTATCCTAATCCAAAAGGCTAATTCTTTGATTAGCTTAAGGGTGTGTGATATAACATAGTATTAGAGGAAAAATCCATTCCCATAATATAAAGTATTTCAATTAATTAAATTTTATGATAAATTAGGATTGAAAAAGGAGAAATTGGTAAAGCAAAAATAGGGGGCAAGGCCAATCACGTAAATATATTCAAGTAAGTACAAATTTTGAATTTCGTAAGTGAAACGACAGAAGTACTCATGCAAAAAGGAAAATAATTTTATTTTTCTAAATTAAAAAAAAAATAAAAAAAGAAGAAGAAGAAGAAGAAGAAGAAGAAGAAGAAGAAAGAAAATAGAAAAATGCAAATATAAATAAAGAGAAAACTGGTGCTCTACTTTGTTTCAAGAAGCTTAGCTTTCAACAAGAGAAAGCAAGAACCAGCGGTGGGGCGTGAAGGAGACACACGGCGGCGTTTGCCATAATAATAAATATCTCCGGTGGCCGTGAAATGGGTTCTAGAGAGCGAAAGAAAGCAGCAGCAGCACCTAATTCTTCTCATCACAACTCTAAAGAATTTCGTGCTTCCACAAGCTCTACTGCTGTACTTTTCTCATCATTCTATCATTCTTAATTCTTCACTTTCTTTCTTTTATTTCTTGATTTCTCAACTCCTTTTTTCTTAAATTAAATTCGATCGAATCACGAGTTCCATTCTGGTTTTGTCTATTCCTCAATTTTTTTTTTTTTTATCACAACTGAGAGTAGCTGGATATTCTAACCATTATATAGTTTCTAATGTATTTGTACATCAAATGAAATCTCTTTAGTTGCTTCCTCAATTGATTTTCTAATGATTATTCAACTATGAGATGGAAAAAAAATAAGAAAAACTTTTATATTAAAAAATTGGTGAGAAATTAATAAAATTTCTCATGTTTTTGTTGGGCAAAACTGAAAATTTTAACTAAACTCTCTTGGAAAACATTAAAATAGAGAAGGAGAAGAGATTATATCATGTTAACTTTTTTTGAAGTAATATTGAATTTATTTATTAGAATCAATATAACACATAGATTTATTAATAATGGAGAATTAAGTATCTGAATTCAAATTAATATAGTTGTTATTAATTTAATTAACCAATTTTTGAACATGTGCAGGTGGTGAATGTGGAGAGTGTAGAGAGGGGTTTTCTAATAAATGTATTTTTGGAAAGAAATTCACCTGGATTGCTAGTTCGGATTCTAGAAGCCTTTGAAAAATTAGGACTTGGAGTCCTGGATGCCGATATATCTTGTTCCGATTGTTTCCAGCTTCAAGCTTTTGGAGAAGAGGTCCGATCTCTCACTACCCTTAATTAAAAACATTGTTACATTATTACAATGTGAAAGTAACTAACATAAATAATAACATTTCTCCTTTTAAAATTACCTTCATACATACGATTTGTATCTTAAAACAATCCAAGGAAAATCTTATTAATATAGATCATGATTACCTATGTTTTAAATGTATAATCCAAACATACGCATGTTTCTCATCTGTACACTTACAAAACATTTGTTTTGATCTTATTTCTTTTTCATCACTACGTTAAATTAACCAAAGTTCAAAGTATTTCAAAAATATAATATTGAGTTTTGTTTTGTTTGTTTACAGAATGAAGGAAGAAAAATCATAAAGGCCCAAGTGGTGAAAAATGCAGTAAAGCAAGCAATCAAGGAATGGAGTGAAAGTGATGGGCAGACATGAATTATATATATAGATATAGATATATATAATTACAATTATATTTATTTTTCTTCTTTTCTTTTTTCTTTTTTTCCAAACAGAACATCACTTCCCTATATAGGGTAGCCAAAATTTTCAACTCTCTTTCAAGTGTAGAATTTAAAATATCTTCAACCAATTCTTCCCAAAACCCTAAGAAGAAATTCAGAAATTTGTTCTTTTCTTTCCATTTTGTTTGTTCTAAAATTATATAATGTGTACTTACATTTTTATTTTCCCTTGTCACACTCTCAATTCTTGGCACATTAATGTATGTGGCTATTTTCTACTCCGTATCTTTTACACTATTTTCATTCTATTCATTTTATCCAGAATCATTTTACAAATTGACATCAAGAGATCTTCCTCTTCTAACTGTGTTTAACTATAAAATATTAATTAAACTATCCGTTTCTTCACATTCTTGTTTCCATAATTAAGTCAACTTTCATACTGAGTACAATCTATCTAATTTTAGTAAAAAAAAAATTGATTCTGTCACTGTTCTTTTTTTATTCCATCCATCAGTACCCTTCAATAAGCTATCTTTTCATAAAAAGTTGTAATAATAATAATAAATTAGTAATATGAATGAATATGTGATAAAGTTTAGGTAACAATATCATTTGCTTCATTTCATAAACTTTCAAATTTAAGTTATTTTATTTTATATAAATTTTAAATTTAATGATTTAAAGTTTTTTTTATTATTAAAATTGGTAAAAAATAAACCTAATTTAATTAACTCACCTCAAACATTATTATTATTTTTCGAAGAATGCTTACAAATTTTTTTGAAGTACTAATTGTTGAGTTAATTAATTATTTATCTGAATCCAATAGTGAACTGAGACAGCCTTTTTAAATATTATTATTATTAAAAGAAAAAATAATTCTAATTTGTATGGCCATTTCTTGTTTCTATATATAATTAACAATTTAGATGACGAAATCTTTCTTTCCTCATACGGCATTTGAGACATACGTGGACTTTTTCTTTTCAAAATCAACACAACAATATTTTAATATTAATTACAAATTAGGATAATAAACAACTTCACTCTATCTATAAATATAAATTGGTCTACAATGTTATACACAAATTATATTAAATTAAATGATTACAACTTTCCTACGGTAATCTTCATGCATAAATTTAAGAAATCTATCGTCTCA
Organism: Cucumis hystrix; assembly: GCA_025688845.1. Lineage (NCBI taxonomy): Eukaryota > Viridiplantae > Streptophyta > Magnoliopsida > Cucurbitales > Cucurbitaceae > Cucumis > Cucumis hystrix. The sequence goes on along the minus strand of CM046890.1, from coordinate 13,629,240 downwards.
ATTTTAGGGAGAAAGGAAAAAACAAATAAATAAGTAAATTTATGTAGGATTCAAAAACTTTAAAATTAGTATAACAACTAACAAGGACGGAAATGATATCACAACTCACTCTTTAAATTCTATAGTTTTCAATCATATATCTATTCGTTAAAAAATATAGTATTAGGAACGACTAATTAATCTCTTTCGACTACAAATGTATGAGTAGAGTACAAATAATTATTATATATAGTTTCGTGATACCAAAATAATTTGCATGAGAGATAGAAGAGGCATAGATCAGACGTTAAGACTTTTTTTTTCTTTTGTCACATTTCACTCAATGGATTGAAGAGTCCCAACTCCAATTACCATCCACGTACAATTCATACTAGGTTTTTCTTTAATTTTCTCATGTGGATCAAAATGTATTTGAATTTCTACTTAGGTCAAATGTTTGAATATCTACTCTCAAACCTTTAATTTTACATAATAAAGAGCCCCTTGGTTTAGTCTATATAAATTTTGGTTATTTATACGTGTGGTTTGCTTCAGTTTGATTTCTAAAATCTAAAATCAAATAAAATTGATTGTTTTGTAAAATCAAATTTTTTTATTCAATTTCGTTTAGTTTAGTTTAGTTTTGTTAATTATAATTTCTATATTATTGATCTTAGGTCATGTTTACCAATTTTTAATGAAAATGAGTGTAATCATAGTGAGATTTAATTAATGGATTGAACGGTAATGTGCCTTAATCACAAACGTGACATTTCTTTTTTGATCATGTTTGTATAGAGTTACGAATTTGTCACATTTATGGTTACAAGTATTGTGTTGGCGATAATAACAAGAGTAATAATAAAGGTAGCAAGTCCCACGTAATTTTGAAACACAATCAAATAGAACACTCTTTATTTTTCAATTAGATTGCAAGTTTTGATTACAGATTTAGAGATAGAATCCACAGTTCTTCACAATTACACGGTACAAGCAAACAACAACATAAATAATGAAATGAAAGACCACTTTTTTAGATTACCATGAATGAGTTACATTTTTCACTAATATAAATGTGGCCTTAGTTTTCACTCCTAAATCCCATTCATACAATTAGATGGCCAATTAAAAAGGGGTCAAAAACTTTATACAATTCCCATTTCGCAACAACAAACGGGGCAAGAAAGAGATTCTAAAGGCCGGTCCAACAAAGTATCTTTTCGAAAAAAGCCCACACAAATCGTTAATTGAGCTTTATTAACAATTTAGGCCTAGCCCAATATCACAAATTATTAATTGGGCTTCGTCAACAATTTGGGCCGTCTCTCACCAACCGATTCTCCATTTTTCAATCTTCAGTCCCCCGGTTTTCTGAAACAGGCGGAAAAATTTATTCATTTCCATTGGCTGCCGGCGAACAAGAAACATCGGCGGTGTTTCTTCTTCTTTGTCAACAAAGAATCAACGGAGAGGATCAGTCTCAGTGGATTATAAAGGAAAAGCTTTGTTATCCATGGATGCTCCACAAAACTTCAACTTCAACTTCAGCTTCAGCTTCAACGGTAGTATTTATTCTTTGAACGATTGTAATGTGGAGGAGTTTGGTACTAACGAGAAGATGCATTTCAACTTCGACTTCAAAGCCTCTTAGTCTCGGATGGTTCGATCACGTGAAACCGGCTCCGAAGGATCCGATCATCGGTGTTACCGAGGCTTTCTTGGCCGATCCAAGCCCTAACAAAATCAACCTCGGGGTGGTACTGAAGTAACTCTATTTTTCTCATTTCTTTTGAATTCATTAAAGTTTTTTTGTGTTTTATAATCTTTTTTAAATGATTCACTTTTGAAAGGGAGCTTATCGTGACGATGAGGGGAAACCGGTTGTGCTCCAATGTGTTAGGGATGCTGAATCGAAAATTACCGGGAGCGAGTTCTTGTAAGTTTCAGTGCTTTGTTTAGATTGAAAAACAAGCAAAGTTGAGTTGAGTTTTCTGGTTTGCTGAGTATTGCAGTTAGTTTCATTACAGAGAGTCAATTTCTGCTGCGGTAAGTTCAAGATTTGTGGAGGAGAGTGTTGAGTTGATTTATGGAAAGAATTCAGATGTTATGAAGGAAAGGAGATTTGCCGGACTTCAGGCATTGTCTGGGACTGGAGCTTGCCGACTGTTTGCTGAATTTCAGAGGCATTTCCATCGTGATGTTCCGATTTTCTTGCCTGATCCTACTTGGTCTAAGTATGTTTCTGTTTGTGATTCGATTATCTTCAACCTTCTTTACTCTTGAACTATTTCTCTGAAATTTAATAATGATCTGCAGCCATCACAACATTTGGAGAGATGCTCAAGTCCCAGTGAGAACCTACCGCTACTATCATCATGATTCAAAGGGTTTGAATTTTGGAGCATTTATGGATGATATCAAGGTATGATGGAAATTTGGTATTAGGTTTAAGGTTATTTTCTCTTTTCAACTTCCATATATGATATTTATAGCGTATATAATGTATGTCTGTGTATATATATATTTTTTAAACTTCCGATGATGGGTGGATCGGAATAATATAAAAATTAAGCTTATTATCTGAGTCAGGAACAACCTAGGTTTTTTTAAAAAAATATGTTTCCAAATTTTGCATCTGAATGGTGAAAATTTTGAAAATAAAATGTGTAACAGGATTTGAATTTTAAATTTTAAAATGAATAATTACATTAAACAAAGATAAAAACGTTCAGAAATAAACTCAATTTTCTTTTAAAAATAGTATATATATATATATATTATATAATGTTAACAAATTATATAATATTACAAACTAATAATTATATATAAATTTTTTAAAAACTTAAATCATATTTATAAGTAATTTAATAATAGCTTATTGTCAAATATTTGTGGGTAACTACAATTAGGTTTATTGTGTTTTGAAAATGTATATTATCACACGTTTGAAGAGATTGTTTGAATTAGAATCCAATTTCTAAATTTGTTTTCAAAACACGTACCTGAAGAATGTGCAATACAACTTTATTTTTATTCAATCTAATAGTTTTCAATTTTATGTTTTTAAACTCAGTCAAATTCAGAAGACAAAAACATAATTTTGAATTTTTTAAAACATGGTAGGTGGAAGTAGTGTTAAGCTTTATTTTCAATAACAAAATGTTTACCAAATGCGACTCTACAAAGCCCTTACAATTTTATTTTTCTCTTTAAAACCCTTTAATATTTGTTATAAATAATTTATTTAAAATCAATGACAGAGTATAAGAAGATTTTCTTTTTTGTTCTGTTTCCTCAACCGACTGTTTCAACGACATAAATTTTATGGGTCAAACAGAGACCTTAGGACGGGCAGTAATTGCATCACACCTACAAAATGTACTAAAAGAAATGTGAAATCTTAGTTATTTTCCTTTGATGATGTTTCTTCTTACAGTGACAAGTAAAACTTTCTGCTCTTAAGTGTCATTCACGTTCTTCTTTGATGTAGAATGCCCCAGAACGTTCTTTCTTTCTGCTTCATCCATGTGCTCACAACCCAACTGGCATTGACCCAACAGATGAACAATGGCGAGAAATTTCAAATCAGTTGATGGTAGTTGCTAAGCAATTGATGGTCCGCTTCAACCATTGCATGATTATTGTAGACAATGATATGACTTGACTCCAACTTTGCGTGCCAGGTGAAACATCACTTTCCCTTCTTTGACATGGCGTATCAAGGTTTTGCCAGTGGAGATCTTGAAAAGGATGCCAAAGCTATACGGATATTTCTTGAAGATGGACATATAATAGGATCTGCTCAATCCTTTGCGAAGAATATGGGTTTATACGGACACAGGGTTGGTTGTCTAAGGTTAGTTTTTATTTTCTAAAGCAACTGTCTTGTGTTGTTATTAATCGAAGTGCACGTAGAATGACATTGGATAGTCTCAATTGTATTTAATAAGAGAGAGAAATAGTTTATCCTTTTTTTTTGGTGGATAAGGGACAGAACCCACTTCAATGGGAACAAAATGAACAAAAAGAGTAACAGCCTAAAGGACAAAGCAACATGGGGTGTTTAACACTCTTTTTTCTGTAGCATTTTGGTCCATGCAGTCTTTTAATAATGGGTTATTTTTTTTTGGTCCATACAGCCTTTTAGTAATGGGTTTTCTTTTCCTATAAGTGGGGTTGGCTGCTTTGACTTCTGACCTATTGGTCGATGACTTATATCTAAGCATTTCTAAACTAGTTGAACAATATCCAAATTGGCTTTTAATAATGGTTTAGTCATTGTTCTTTAAATGTATATTAATTAAGTTCTTGGCTTTTGTTTGTAATATTGGCATATATAAATAGACAAATAATTGACCAAAGTGGATTGTCAAATCAAAACTTTAACTTAAAATGGCTTGATTTTTATTTTTGGAAAATGTAAAGACTGGATGGCTGTAGATTAAAGTATGAGGACTATAAGGTTACAATAATCAAAATACTGAGGTATAATGTATTGAAGGTCGTTCCATTTTAACGTATTCACCCTTTGGCCTGCATCATAATTCTAGCAAAGTTGGGTTTATAAGCTATTAGATAGTATAGGAGGGGAAGCATGATCTTAACTTTTAAGCCTTGTTCTTACTTTAGTATGATTGCGTTACACCACTCTTAAGTCTTGAACTCTTTCTCTCACCTGTCTAGAATTCTTACAGTATATCTCTTTGTTCAACTTTCTCCCATTTTCAAGTGTTCTTGCCAAAGATCAAAAGCAAGCGATGATAGTAAGATCTCAACTTCAGCGACTGGCCAGGGCAATGTATAGCAGCCCTCCCATTCATGGTGTGTTATTGGTCTCAACAATCTTGAGCGATCCACTTCTGAAGGCTGAATGGATTGAAGAACTGAAGGTAACGAATGAATAATTCTCTGAACTTTTTGATCACATGTGGAGGATACTATTCTGATCTACTTTTGATTCTCCTATATTTCAAGGTCATGGTTGATCGCATTCGATCAATGAGAGCTAGTTTATTTGATCATCTTGAGAAATTGAGTTCTCCTCTCAATTGGGACCACATAGTTAAGCAGGTCAGTTCTGAATTTGATATTACAATTTTGGTTAACATTCCTATTCCTCAATATCTATACTTTTAGAACTCTTATTAGGTATTTCCATTGCATTCTAAAGTAATTACTATAATCTAGCAATTATTATTGGTGGCATCCCAGCTCTCTGATTTCTTTCCAATTAAAATAATGTCCTTCTACCACATGCCCCATATTTTCAATCAGTATGATGACGTTGACCCATAATGTGTTTTTTCTTCCCTTTTTTTTCCTTCTTTCTTGAGTACATCAACAAATGTGGGGTAGGAGAAGGAGAAAAAGTACCTGTCAAATTAAAATTAAGCTATGCTCGTGTTGGTGTCATGTTTTGGATTTTTTTTATCATCGGAATGGCAGTTTGTAAGTTTTATTGAAGAGACTTTATAATTAAAGTATTGAGAGATCAAATTAACATATTGTTCAAAAGCATTAAAACATTAAAATGAAATTTACCTAAAGACTATCTGCGTTAAGTTGTGATAAAGATGTTTAATATCTCTCTATTGACCAATTGTAACAAATTGTAGGTCGGAATGTTTTGCTATTCTGGATTGAACTGTGAGCAGATTGATCAACTGGCTAGAGATTTTCATATATATATGACTAGGAATGGACGTATGAGGTACCTCTAACAACATTTATTTTCCGTGTACTTTCAAAAGTTAAAATTTAGTCCTTAGTCCTTATTCCTTTGAAGTTAGTCTTTATCAAAACTGATTAAATAACAATAGTAATTTTCATGTAAGAAAAAAGAAAGTATGAAAATGAAACTAAAACGTTGAAACCAAAATAATATTTAAACCGAATAAGCAGGATTAACTTTTTTTATTGTGATCTTTGGGGCAGCATGGCGGGTGTGACGACGGGAAATGTAAGCTATTTAGCAGCAGCGATGCATCAAGTCAGTTGTCATTAAAGGTCTCCAATGCAAGTTTCTAATTGGCCATCATCTCAAGAATAGTTGAATTAATGAGCATTAGTTTCTTACTGTTCAATCTACCCATACCAAATTGTATTTTTAGGCAAAATCTAATAGCTTAGCCAAGAAGCCATTTTTTAATCAGCTTTAGTGGTAGATATTGTATAGCTGAAAAAAAAAACTACATTCTATAGAAGCAGAAATTAATGAGTCCCGATGACATCAAGTATGTATGACAACTTTAAGTTGGGTTGGTGGTTCAACCCCACCCACAATTATATATACACACGCATATAATAGAAAGGAAAAAAAGCCTGGCTTGAAATGGCTAATTCTATAACTTCAACAGGTGTATCAGATTTCATGATTTTTTTTTGTTCTCTATTCTCTTTGCTTATTATTTAGGTTTATGCAATAATTTCTTCTGTCCACAATACTTTGGTAGATTAAATAATGGTTTTACTCGGGTGATTTTAAGTTGATCTTAGATGAAATTAAGGGAAAATACTCTTCAGATGGTCTAAATTGATGCTACGGTCAAAATCGATATAATTATCGGTTTATGATTTAATGATTGTGCTAACCTTTTAGTTATATTTTTATATTTCGACAAAGAGATCAATATTTTTGGTATATTTATTTCATATTATTTATGCTCTTGCCTACCTTTACATTACAATGTACATATACCTAAATTTTATTTTTGTTTTATGATAATTATTAATTGTCAATTATAGTTTAATTAAACCACAATCAAAGTTTCGTTAATCAGTTATAACAATTTTTATTGATGTTCGTGGACCTCTTATCCTAAAAAATAAGCAAATGTTAATTGAGATAGGCTCTTCTTGGCATTGTTTATATAATTTATTATTAAATCAATGTACAGTTTTTTTCTTCACAACTTAGTTGAGAACTTACTTACTACTGTTACTTTACATTGAAGTATTTTACCGAAAGTACTTGTTTTTTATTCCAAGAAAACAAGAGATTTATGTAACGAAATTAATGAACATGTCAATGTAGTTAATTCTGTGGTGCCAATAAAAAGTTTAAGTTGGAAGGGTGGGTGGAGAAAGGAATATTTGATATTGCATGGGTAAAATGAATGCTGAGAGGACCTATTGGGTCCTGTCTTATGATGGGTTTTTGGAATGGATGATCTAAAATTTAGGTCAACGTCATACTAGTGTGAAATTATTCACAACTGAGGTACACTATTGTACATGTGAATTAGGATCTTGCTCTTGCTCCTCTTAATTTTCATTCTTTTGAGTTTCCTTTCTTTGCTCTGTATCAGCAAAAACGAAATCACAATATGCATACAAATAATTAGGTTCATTTTGGTATCTTTCCCTAAAGTTTATCAAGTTTTTTTCAATACCAATTTTGATCATCTAGAATCACTCCACAAACTATTAAATACATCTTAAATTGTTAATGTTATTAAAAAGGTTATTTCAAATACACATTATGTCTTGAACTTTGAGATTTGAGCCAAATTAGTTTCTTAAGTTGAAAAAAAGAAAGGACGGTTAAGTGAGTAATTTAGGCTTGATTTGGTAACCATTTTGTAATTTGTTCTTTTGATTTTTTAAAATTAAGTTTATTTCCTCACGTATTCTTATAATGATATGAACCATTCTTTTAGTACATGGCATTGAAATCTTAACCAAATTTTAAAAACAAAATCAAAATTTTAAAAACTATTTTCTTTTAGTTTTCAAAATTTGACTTGGTTTTTAAATGATTGGTAAAAAGTAGATAACAAAGTAAGAAAATTAGAGGTGGAAGTATTAGTGTTTTAAAAAATAAAATGATTATCAAATGAAGCCTATACTAATGATTTTGTATGATATTGTTTAAATTTAAAGAATCGAATTGAACAAACATCAAGATTTAGAAAACATATAGTTTAATTTAAAATTGTAGTATTTTTCCTCTTCTTATATTATGATAAATATTATTATTATTCACTTCACACAACACTTGAAGGGTAATAATAATAATAATAATAATAATAATTTAAAGTTGTAGTATTATTCTTCGTCTTTAACTCACAGTTTTTAATTGTTTTTTATTGTTAAAAGGTAATGATAATACGGAGCGTTTTGAGTGTTTGATAAAATTGATTTTGAATAAAGTTGTTAAAATCACTTTTTAAATTCTAATGGTTACTTCATAACAAATTTTTAATTTTTAATTTTCTAATTTTCAATTTTATTCTTTATAAATTAAAATTGATTTTATATATTTAATATATTCCTTACAAAGCCAATTTGTATATCCTGAATTTTTAGGTTGATTTGTTCAATATATATCAACAATATTATCTTTTAAAAAGTTTGCACCTATTTCTCCAAACAAATAATGTAGAGCAAAACAAAATATAGGTTTAGGTTGAAAGCATATAGAATATAACATTTTAAAATATAAATTATCATCAACAAAAATTAAAAAAAATATATTAATACAAAATTTGACGATAGCAATTCTATGTAGTGTGAATGACTATCATTGTACTTATTTATAATTAATATTTCATTTTATAGTTCTAAAATTTTATATATTTTAAAGAAAAATTTTGTGGGTGGGCTCATTTTTCTTCTTAAAAAAAAAACATGCAAGTACACGTTTAATCAGTTGAAAAGTTGTGTTAACCTTAGAGAGCAACTGACATATGCAATTTAGCATCAAAGTCGCACTGAGTTTTGCTTTCAAGATAGTGGTTCGACACAATACAACATGATCAACATTTAGTCATGCTATCACAATAATTTAATATTATTTATCAAACATGAATTGAATTTGATTTCATTGTTGATATATTTTTGTAAAAGTGCATTTGTTTCTTATAGTTAAAAGGGATGGAAGAATTTGTTGAAGGATAATACATACTAAATGGTAGGTATAGTTGTTTGAAGGAGCTTAAAAAATTGAAATTAGTTGTTTACATTGATGAGGAAAAAATAATTGATGTTGGATGGGATGGCAGAAAAGATGATGCAAACACAAGTCTTTCAAATTATGATTTACATAAATAGTATTTTGTTGAAATTTTCCATTTTTAAAATTACGAAATTTGGGAGTGGAAAATAAATATATTGATACTAACAGATACCTATTTTGCCTTTTTTTTACATCAAATTATTTGTAGAAAGGATCTTACTATGAAGTATTGTATTCTTTTGTGTGGTTTTTATGTCAAACACTTCAAACAAACTTAGAGCCCACAAATAATATATTCTCTCAATCTATATATATATTGTATATTATATTACAAAAAAGTATGAAAGGTGGTTTTCATTCATTCTTTCTCATCTTTTGCTTTTAAAGGTCAATTCCATACATTAATTTTTTTTTTTTTTGGATTTTTTTATGTATAAAAAGTGGGTCAAATTATTAACAAGTTGTAGTAAAATTTTCAACATTTTTTACCGTTTAGATAGATGTTGACACTAACAAAAGTTTATCACCATCAATTTTAGATACATATAGAAAACTATCATTAATAATACATTAATCAAAATTTATTTGTGACTGTTAGATAGAAATGGATATAAATCTATCATTAAACGAATAGAAATCTATCATCAATAGAGGCTAATAAAAATTTGTATGTAACAGAAATTGATAAAGGTTTACTATTAATGTATCAATGATAGAAACTTATAAAAGTCTATTATTGATTCATTTATTGATTCTTAATAGAGATGGATAGAAAGTGTATCAATATTTTTTTTCTTTTTCTTTATGCTTTTTTCTATAGTTAGTTTAGCATTTTTTTCCATGGGTGTTTAAAATTCTTATAATTTCATATGGTAGACATCATCAATTATTATCTTTTTTTTCTTTACATAGCTTTGGTGCCAATTTTTAGTTTTCTTTTTCTTTTTTGTTTAGTTTGCTTTTGTTTTGCTTCACTCAACCTATGAGCTTTGTCTTTTCCTTAATCTATAATTTTTCTATCATATTCCTCATTTTCTAATTTATATATTTCTATGGTGTCACATCCTTTACTTAATAAACAACATAGGCATAAGATGCAAAAATACTTTTACCATTTTATCTGTGCACAAATATTTAATAAGATATTAAGAATATTATATAGAGCTTCTCATTACCATTTTTTTATTTTACTTTCATTAAGAGAAAAAAAAAACAGTTTCTTCTTTCCAATAAGAAAAGTTTTGTTTATAAACGTGTAAAGTTAGTTTTTTAATCTATGATCATATCATTCTTTTATTATGCTAATAGTTTTTTTAATTAGTTGTCTAAGTGGAACTAAATCAACACATTAAATCTTTGAAAATATTTAGATGTATTATAAGTCGTACTAATTTTTTCTAAATTATATATATAATTTGTCACGTGATAAATTTTTTCTATTTTTCTCTTTAAGATATTTGTTATTATTATTATTATTTGTATCTTTGATTTGATTAGAGTGGATGCATAAAAATGAGAGTTATTGCTTTTAAAAGCCAATTGATTTGTGACAATGTAAGATTCTCATGGAAGGTAAATCTAAGATTATCACTTTTGGATGGTAGAAAGGTAGAATACCAAGACATTTCAAGATAGCTGAATATCTAACTAATTTTTTATATCCTTTTAAATTATAGTTACTAAAGTCTAGTTAGGTAACAATTTGATTTTTGTTTTTTTTTTTTATTTATTCGATGACTTTTAAAAATCAAGTTTATAAACATTCATTTCTCTCTTAGATTTCTTGTTTGTTTGCTACTTTATATCAATGATTTCAAAATTCAAGCCCAAATTTTGAAAAATAAAATCAAAATTAGTTTTTAAAACAATCTTCATTTTTTAAATTTTGGCTAAGAATTCTACCATTAAACTTAAAAAAGATGACAATCGTGGTAAGAAAGTACAAAGCAAATCAACTTCATTCCTTTTTAGGGAAAAAAAACAAAACTAAAAAGTGAAATGAATAGCAAACGAGACTTAAAAGATTTGATCTTGAAGGCATCTTCTATGACATTTTTGCCCTTAATTTTCTATTATTTATATTTTTTCCATCAATTTTCTTTATTTTCATATTTTTATATATTATTTGAAAATAAATTAATGTACATGGAAGGAACATTTTTTAAATATAAAAAAAAATGAAACTATTTACAAAATATAGTAAAATCTATCCAATTATTTTCGGTCCATTTAATATTTTTTGCTATATATTTTGTAAATAGTTTCTCTTTTATTATTTTGTTACTTTTTTATGTCCACTAGAATTTCTCAATAAAAAATTACAATTGAATTTATATTTTATATTTAAATTAAATAAAAAATGAAATGGTCAAAAATAAAATATTTATGATTCATAAAAAAATCCAATATAATAAATTTTGTATTCGATTTTATTCTATAGAGTATAAATAGTTTGTAAATTTTTCTATATTTTAAAAAACTTCTTATAAAAACCTCAAACTAATATATAAATTTAATTTAGGAAAATATGGATAGAAAAAAAATGAAACTATTTACAAAATATAGCAAAATAAAAAAGAAAACTTAAAAAATTTAATAAATTTTGCTATATATTTTATAAATAGTATCAATATTTTAGTGTATTTAAAAATGTCTCTAATTTATTTCTACCCATAAGGCATAAAATTAGCAGAAAATGAACATATATAAATATAACATTAAATAAATTAAGACAAAAATAGATGTGATATAATTTAAAATTATATTAGACAAAGAACTAATGTACTTAAAGATTTATTTATTAGATATCTGTTTACGACAATAAATGGGTGAGAAATGGACTTAAAGATATAGTTTACGATATTAAGTTCATTTAATTAAACACAATTAATAAAAACAACATTCTCATACACAAATCAATAATACGAATGTGAATATTCCTAAACATTTTAGAAAATCGATGAAACACATAAATTTTTACAACCACAAATAAAAGTATTTCTAATAATTAAAAAAAGATGATTAGTTAAAGTTTATTGTCATTATTATTAATTTTACAAATTTTCAACAAATACCTTTGGCGTTGTCGATACACCAAATGCACAAAACCATTATTCTAAAAACCTTTTACTCCCATTCCCATTCCGATTCCGATTCAGATTCAGAACCGTATACCGCCGCTCACCTACCGATTCCGAAACAAAGAACCGAACCAGTAGCCCCCGCATTCTCTTCCTCCTTTTCAGTCGGAAACCGCCGCGCGGAACGCCGCCCTGTGAACTTCGCGCCGGTGGCCGAGTCGAACACGGATCCGGAAGACGACAATGAGGGGGATTTAGAAACGGGCGGCGGAGACAGGAGATCGAATTTCCTCTTGGAATTGAAGAAGATGTGAAGAAGAGAGAGGGATTTGGAACGTTTCTTGAGCGGTTTTTTGAGGGAATCGGAAAAGTAAGAAGGAGGAGGAGTAAGAGGAGGAGTTAGGTCATCGGAAAATCGGTGAATAGGCGTACCTGGCTGAGACTCCCAAACGAAGGGAACGGCGCCGGCCAATCCGCCGTAGTAGATTCTTGAAGAGTAATTGGCTCTGGAACTTTCTCGTGAGAGAATTTTGGAGATGAATTTGTCATTTTGCTTGAATTGGAGAGATTTCTGAGGATAATCGGAGGTCTCACACACCATTATTATTAATATTGATAATTGTAAGTATGATGTTGAAGAAAAAGCAATGGAATCTCCGAATTGTTTTTCAATTTCTATCGGCCATTGTGTTTAGGGTCCCCTGAACTGTGTTTATAATGTGATCAACAACACACACACACACCCTTTGGTCCCCAATACCAAAAATATAAAATATTAAAAGCTCATTTTCTTTTTCTCTTTCAAAGGCTAAATTTGTCATTTAAACCAATAATTACATATGGTAATAACATTTTCATGTATATACTAATCTCATTTTTTTCTACTTTAAAAGATACACAAATAATATAATAATAATAATAATAATCTTTTTTTTAAGTAAAAATTCTCCACATGACAAATTTTTATTTGATATTATGTGCTACACATCCATAGATGCAACCGAGTGTCCCCTATATATTTTTCTTCAAATCATATTTTATTTCTTCAAATTCTACCATATTTACAACTACCTAATTTTATAATTATCTTTTGGTATATACAAATCTCAGTTGAGAAACTTTGTTGGCTAATTAAAAATCATTCAAATGTCAATTGGTTAATTATAGTTGATAGATTATAAAATATTCTATAAGTTTTAATAGTTTATGTTTGATGTGTAAACTATTTTAGTAGATTGTTATAGTAGTTTTTGTTTGTAATGCAAATTATTTTAGTTTGAGTAAAAATTAGTAAACGGAGAAGGAAGGGAATATTATAGATAGTTTAATTAAAAGGTTTGAAAATTGTATTTGTTGTATAAATAGTTGTAAATATCCATAATTAAAGTTACATTGAATTATGTGTTAAAATTGTTTTGGGGTAAGTCCTACTTTGGTAATCAATCCCTTGAGAATTCCCAATTTTATTTTACTTTTTTATTAAAAGTTTTTCCATTTTATTAAAAGTTAATTTTTTTTTTTTTTTTTAAAAGTCTAAATTGTAGGTGGGAATCAAATCAATGATCTTTTAATGATAAGAGTGTGTCATGTATTAAGTAATACTCAATGTTAGAATCCACATGCTATGGACCATGGCCATGTTCATACATTAATAATATAATGTTATACCATCAACTTTTGTTATGAAATTTTATCTTTCTTTTGCAAATTACCATGAACTTACAAAGAATTATGAGTAAGTTTGAAATTTTCAAAAGTTTAAGAGTCAGAATTAAGAATAATCTAAAAAGATTAAATAAAATGAGATATATTTTGTTTTACACATATACTAACATCATATATAATTGCAATAAGTAAAACCTTCTAAACTAATAATTAAGTGCATGACAACATTTTTTAAAAGTTACAAATATAGTATCGATGATAGATTTTATTATTAATAAATTTTAAGATCAGTCGGATCTAAATTTTTCTATATTTGAAACCTCCTATTTTAGTCTTTATTTCAAACATGTTCTTAGTTTTCTAGATGTTCTTATGGTCAAATTATTATAATTAAGTTTGATACTTTACTATATGCTACTTTGTAAATGTGTAAAACTTAATTTGATTTGCATAATATATTAATATTTAATATGTTACTTTGTATGATAAGAATATTTAATATGTTATTATGCTGCTATGTATAACAAGAATAATAAAGAGGGTCAAGAATGTAGGAATGGTTATTTGATTTTGACTACTATTGAAAGAACAAGTTGAGTTGTATTAGATCAAACTTTAAAAGTCAAATTCAACGAGATCTGGTAGCAGGTGTCCTAGACTTCTGTTTTTTCGTTCTTTCTTTTTGCATTCCGTAAAACTCTTTAAAAATGGATTGAGATCTATGAGTATTCCAAAGTGCAAGTCTTCTTTAACCAAGTGCTCAAACCAATCATGAAACTTTAAAGAATCAAACAATTGAATCCTAAACTGTTTTCGTGAGATTCTTGAATTGTATATTTAAAAGGTGTTTGGTCCATCGATTACATAACTTAACTCCATCAATTTCAATAAGGTTCATTACTGAAGGTTACACATTTATCAATGAATTGATCTTACTCAATTTTAACAACCCAAAAAACTGTTTATTGTTTGTGACTATACGGTTTTGAGCAAGAGTATAGCAACATGGAGATATTAAATTTGATTGACCTATATAACGACAAAGATTTTTTATTTTTTAAATCTTAATGACAAATTTGTTTAATATAAAATTGTATGTCAATGTTTATTATAATCTTTTTCACATCTTGAAGTGACTTAAATATCTATACCACTATGACTTATTAAATTCTGTTTAGAATAAGAAGAATAAATAGATGCAACTTGAAACAAAAACTCCGAGGGTTACTTCGTTTTATTATCTTTAATTTGTAAAAATAATCCAAGTTTGAGCACATAAATCATCCATTGATGTGAAAGTAACAAAAAAAACAAAACAGAAAAATATACTAAATTTGTTAGTCATACATAGTTGGTTGATAAATATGGATTTATATGGTTGATAAGATATTTTTATTCATATATGTGTTTGAGAGGAAAGAAGACTATTGGCTAATTCAACTTTTAAGTGAAAATGATTGTTGGGATTATTCAACTTTATTAATTTTTAATGAAGAGATAAACAATATTAATAACAGATATTTCACATTTGAATTATTCTAGAGTTGACAATTTTTAGTTTCGTTGTTGAAAAGTAGGTGAAGAATATATATAATTTTTATATGAATTAGTTGAAGGATTATAGAACCCTAAAAACTATATATTAAACATAACTATAATCAATATATAATAGAATATGATATCTGATTGAACACCTAAAATAAAGTTAAACCGAGTAAGATCTCTATATTTTGGTTGAGTATGTCTATAATATCACAATGTGTGTGTATATATATGTATATCGACATGATCGAATAAATCAATCATTGTATCTTAAAAAAAACTATTAAAAATAAGCAACAAAATATATATACAAAAATAATATAATCATTAAACATGTTAGCCCTGTTTAAGGATCCATAAAACGCTTATTTATCAATTTAATTTTTTTTATAATTTCTAAGAAATATCCATAAATCAACATCAAAATTTATCGATACTTGCATCAATATTTTCATAATATTGAGGTCTCTCTACATTTTCAATCAACATTGATATACATTTTTTAGTTTAATTGTATTTATTTTTTAAGCATCTAAATTTAATCAATGTATTTTCAATAAATCTTAAATTTAGGAGAAATTATTTTAAATGAAAAAATTACTAAAAATATATACAAATATAGCAAAATACTGTCTATATGTGATAAATCGTGATAGATTTTATCTATGATGAGTTCATCATGGTGTATGATAATTTATAGTAGATAGAAAGTAAAATTTTATTATATTTATATATATGTATATGTTCATTAGTGTGATTTATATATATATTAAAAGCTAGAATAATAGATTTTAATATTTGGTAGTAGATACGAAGAAATAATTGTTGTTTTGTGATATAAAGAGTTGAAAACTAAATTAGAAAAGGGGTGCAATAAAGGGAGACTTGAGATAGGTAATAAAGACCTCTTTCTTACTTTATTCCCCACATTCTGTTAATTTTATACCATCAAATTAACAAACATACTATCAAAAATAAATAAATAAATAAATAAATAAATAAATAAAAATATATATATATATATTATTAATTATGTATAAGTAACCTGAAAATAATAGCAAATATAGTACATCACGAAACAATTTATGGAAATAAAAAAAATATAGATATATAGAGTTGAGAGTATATCAATGTGTTATCCAATGTAATTATCATATAAATAAATAAATAATTGTAATTTTTTTTTTACAAAATTAAGAAAATGGAAAAATTATTGGAAATGATAAAATGATATATGTAATCAAATCTTTTAGGAGTATTTTCTTTTCAAATATTGCAAAATTTTATTTAAAGCGAAATAATGTATACATTTATTATAGGATTTTTTAAAAAATATAACAAACCAGTAAAATATTTACATGGTATAAAACAATTTCGAAAATGAAAAAGGTTCACACGTTCACAATGAAAAATACCAAAAATATCATAGCCAACACGTGATTAATCGGTCACACGAGCACGTATAATTTTTCTTCTAAATGATCATGATACCTAATCGTGTAGGAAATGATACACGATTATGTAGGTAGTATCAACGTTGGCTACACGCACGCGTGTGTAATTTTTCTTATTAGCAATCGTGAACAAAGACTGAAGGATAAGGATATTGGTACAAGATCGTGAACCAAGAGCTAAATGAACATGTACAAAAATCTAAATGATATTGGTACAGATCTTGGTTTAAGATCGTGTACCAATATCGTTTAGATTTTATACACGATCGTTTAGCTCTTGGTATGTGACAGTGTACCAAAATCTAAATAAGTTTTGTTCAAAATCATTTACCAAGATCATCGTTTAGATTTAGTGCACGATGGTGCCAAGATTTTTTATATTTGGTACACGATCTTGAACCAAGAATGTTTAGATGTTGGTACATGATTGTTTAGATTTGGAAAAGAAAAGATACGACAAATGATGAAGATCGTTTACCAAGTAAAAATTTAAATAAGTAAAAAAAGAAAGAAAGAAATATAAGAGATCCAAAGAAAGAAGAACTTCTAGAAGAGAAAATGAAGAAATTACGAACAAGTGGAAAATAAAGAAAAATAAGCAATAATATGAAAAGAAGATGAATAAATAGCAAAGAAGAAGAAAAAGAAATGAAAAATCGTACAAACTTGAAATTTATAAAAATATCATAGACTTTTTGATTTTGTTATGAGCAATAAATATTTTGTTATATTTATAAAAGTTAACAATTATATGTTCATGAAAGAAGGGAAATGTGTTTTTTTTTCTTTTTCTTTTTATATTTTTGTGAAAAAAGTTAAATATATGGAGATTTAAGTTCTGATAGCAAGCAAAAAAAATACATATTGATTATTACTTAAATTATTTTCACTTTGACAAAGGAAGAGACATATTGAATATTTATTTGAGTGTAATTTCTACAAGAAGAAATTTTGAATATTATAATATATATCTTTTAACATGTTGCTTCTATTTGGTCAGTCCATATGAAATAATCATAGTTGATTGAAATATCACTTTGATCCTTATCCTTCAGTCAATTTTGTTAAATTTTAGTCAAAATAATTTCTAATTGATTTTTAATTTAATTTAGTCTCTACGGCTACTTTATTGATGATTTTTTTTAATTATTTATTAGTATTTTTACCATAAAATTTGAAAATATAATTATTTTTATTGAATCAAATTCAATAAAAGAAAAAATAACTTTTCAAGATACTAAATTTAAATTTATTAAAAATATTGAAACTAAAATTAGTTATGGAAAAGTATAAAAACTAAAATTAAACCAACTTCCTAATATACATATTAAAATTATATTTTAACCTAACTTATTTGAATGGATGATTGCATTTCCGGTTCCACATGTTTACCTCCAAAGTTGAATGTTCAACATTTTTTCTCCTAAAAACTATGATGATGAATATTATTTTCATTTATAATTTAATAATACTTGATCGTAGCATGGTAGCATTCAAATGTATAAATGTGGTGTGACAAGAGCATGATCATCAATCAAATAATTTATAGGTTTATGGAAGTGATTAACAGAAGTAAATGAACTCGTTCTTGATACCTATGAAGGTTTCTCCAGAATTTTATTAAACTTTAAATCTTAATTTATGTCAAATCAACTTTACTTTTTAGGTATTGAAAAAAAAAAACTAAACTTTTATTATTTCAACTTGTTGTGTAAAAATCTCAAACTCTTGGGGGCGTTTGGGGGAAAGGGTTGAGTTATGGAAGGATTAGGGTTATGATAAAACCAATTTTATGATAAGAGGTGTTTAGGAAAAATGTTATGTGAGTAGGATTATAATAGTGTTATGATAAGATGTGTTTGGGAGAATGGTTATTTAGGTAGTGTTATGATAGTTTTATGATAAAGATGTGTTTGGGGGAAGTGTTATATGTGTAGGGTTATGATAGTGTTATGATGTTTGGGGGAAGGGTTATGTTGGTAGTGATGTGATGTATTTATTTTTTTTAATTAATTTTTTTATATCAAATTCATATTTAAAATCCAATAGACAAAATGAATATTTTTTTTTTCAAAATTTAACTGTTTCCAAATTCTACCCTCCCCACTTTCGTTTTGAGTCCCTCGAACACGTCCTAGAATCGCTTACTCGACTATGTCATGTGATGTCGTCAGGGGACATGTTAAACCCATGGGTGGATTTGGAAGGAATTTCCATATCATTCAGATCCACGTGTGCAAAATTCTCAAAAATGGGCGAAACGTTCGAGTCGACAACGGCAAAAGACTCCGCATTCGCTCCCGTTGCCCTATCTTTTCTGAAGACATAGTACAATTCGTCGTAAAATGGAAATAGCCTGTTAAGGAGCCCTTTCGTTGCAGGATGAGTTTGCATACATGAACAAAAATTACATACATGAGACTAGCAACAGATGTTAGTAAAAATTAATAACATTGTAGAGTTATATTTTTCACATACCCTGACCCAGTTGTCAAACAATCCCTTTTCAGCAACTATGCACTTTGCATCCTCATTCCAGCCAAACCCACTGCATGAGGGTCCCTGCATTTCTACAATTGTCTGGTAGGAGCACTTCAACGTCTTTATGCGACAGTCAATAAAAGTAGTGACACGAACATTGCAGCCCAGTAACTTTGCATCCATCATCTGAAGAAGCTGTGCTAGATACGCCAGTCTGAACGTATCGTTGTCTAATTTCTATCTATCCATAGAGACCAACTCCACCAAACACTCCACGAGGGTTGCCTCCTCCTTCTTTGTCCACACATGTTTCAGTGCATGTGACAAAGTTGTCATACTAAAAATTAAAATGAAGGCACACAAATCAGTAAGTTAAATATATAAAAGCAAGCAAAATTAAAGACATAAAATGACAATTTAGATCTTGTATTGCGTTAAGAGATATGTAACCATTAATTTTATTAATGGGAGCATACATTCAAATAAAAGGACGACATATCCTATCTAACTTAATTATAATACAAGGATACTAAATGGACACATAATCTACTGATTAAGCAACTGCCATTGTGTGAACATCTCTGCTGCTAGTCTATCCCTCCACTGAGTCCATTCGTTGGAGTTCTCAATGAAGTGAATGTTGTCACCTTCGGTCGTCGCATAGGTCGAGTCTCCCTTTCCAGTTCATCCAAAAAATCGGCATGCGCCATCTCTCGATTTATGAGATTGTTAGAAGGCAACATGTCAAAATCATACGACACTGAACCTGCACGGGATAGTACGACTTGCCGAGTAGTATTGTCCAGCAACCCTTCAACAGGCCAAATGCTCACTCAATAACATTTTGTGCCGATGAATGTTTCTGTTGAAGTACTCTTTCGCATCACCTGGCGCATTACCAGATCCACGCCACTCTTGCAAGTGGTATCTTTGTCTTCTGTATGGAGCAAGAAACCTTTTGGGGTTAGAATACCCCGTGTCGAATAGATAGTAAAATTTTGTCACGATAGCGACATTACTTAATTTGACCATATGCAAATCCCTAGATTCGATGTCGTATGAGTACAACACCACTTACCCTTTAGAACCTGCAGTTCATTGGGTCGTGAAATAGCATCGTGGAGTATGCGAGAATCTGCTGTCGATCATTTCTAGCCAGCCAACACAAATACAAAGTTGCCTTTCGTGTCACAGACGTCGAGCAAGTTTGTGGCAACTTCGCCCTTACGTGTTCTATACCTAGGATGATTGAAAACGGACACGTTCACCTTTATGTAAGTCCAGTCCAATGCCCCGAGACAATTCTTCATAATTGAAAAAACTGCAGGTAAGTACTATGACCTCGGGCTACCTTATCACTATGGATTAGAAGATTAGCCAAACCTCAAAGCACCTCCATCGTGGATCGATGCATGTGTTTGTTACTGGCTGTGGTTTCTTCAGCAACTCATTGTGAAGTCGTATCATAGCTAACAGCACGAAGTTGAAATGGCAGAAAACAGTCTCCCCGGACCGCACTAAGTCTCGTTGGATGGCTCTATTCTTAATATCGTGTGCCAGTATATGTAGAAACATTGTGACCATCTCCTCCACATCAAAGAATTCTGTCAACGTCAGACCAACACTTGTCCTTAATACGTGACATAGAATGACAAAAGTTCTTCTATCCATTCTAGTACGTTGGCGACAAGCGAGGTTGGAGGCGTGTATCATACGAAAGTAGGCAAGTTGTCTAATTTGATGCCTAGTGTTGTAGGGTGTATGTGTCACCTGCTTATTTTCATTCTTTAGTACCTCTAAAATCAACAGTAACTGACGTTGGGCGACTGTGAACATGGTTAATATTGTGCATATATTTTCTAGGTCCATTTGTTGGTAGCAACAATGAACCTGACGATCTACTGTTCTAACTAGAATGCTATCACACCTACAGTGCGTAGAACATAATACCTTTTTCAATGTATACATTATAGTGAAGTAAAACGAACTTATTCGAGCACGCTATCCATTTTGTTTCATAACTGAAATCATAAATTCTAAACCCATTATTCAGAAAAAGACGATGAAGGACCCTTTAGTTCCTTGAAAAGATTTTTTAATGTGTTAGAAAAATTGAACAAAATTTTTTTGTTCTTAGGATATTGACTACTATTTCAAAAGTGTATGCATTGTGCGTGACTACGACAGTTTTTCAAAGTCATGGTGTTCTGTTTTAAAAGGGTCGCTAAGAATACTTCATATCGGAAAAAACAAAATTCTATTTTTTTTAAATGCATAACTATGTGCTTAAAAATTATTCATCATGTTCTTGAAAACCCTAAACCCATATTTTATTAAAAAGTAATGGTCAAATGTGTTCCAATCCATACAAAAATAGTGTGAGCTGCAATGGTTAATGTAATACGAAGTCGCCCTTATGGTTACAATCTAGCGATAGGTATTTTATTTCAAATTGAACGTTTGCGGAATTGAACAAAATATTGGAAAACTCTGGGAACGAAATATATATGTCGTAGAATGAAGTATAAATAAAATACTATGTATGCGGAAAAAAAACATAGAATATTAGAAGATAAAAACAACAAAGTTAATTAACAACCAATAACGACCAATAATGTTCGAAATACATTATAGTATACGCCCTTAAAAACGTACGAAAACAAAGAAAACAAAATATGTACTACAAACACCAATGTCTCGTACCTCTCATGATGGAAATATGGAGTCGGCTCTCCTGAAAATAAAATAACGAAATGAATTTTTCGAGCAAACACAAGTAGTAGTAAAGAGTCTTAGGGACAAAATGTAGCAATTACGTACCGTACACTTTGGAAGAATGTCGATGTTCAAATGAAAAAACAAGGCTCATTAAAATGATTAAGACAATGTCACCGTTTTTATTTTTAAAAAATGTCGTGTCTCAGGAAATTAAATCCATTCAATGTAACGAATTGGATCTAGTTGTGGAAACATTAATATATAAAGTATGCATGAAAAGGAGGTACAGTCGAAGTATGGGGATGAGAATGCATACAAACAATCTCAGAAAATGAACAACCAACAAAATTAGAGTTTGCAACAAATAGTTCAGTATGATTTGCAAGTTGATAGCTCGGGTTGTGTGAAACATGGTATATCATTGCATAAAGAAAGGAAGTCATGGTCCATACTATGCCTCAAATAGAACACAGAACTGAAAGCAACTGCAGCCATACACATGATTCGTAACATGGATCTTAACTTAAGATAGAAGGACAGCTGGAACTTGAAAAAAAAAAAAAGAAAGCAAAAGTAACTTACCTACCAAAACAATAAGGAACAAAGGAGGAAGCATGAAATGGCAAAATAAGTTATGCTTTTATTGACCCCAAAACAAAAAAAGAAAAGACGAGAATCTTTGCAAATGACAGATATGTACATAAAATGGAGAAGATAGTCAAAACCTACCACAGTGAGGACAAAGAAAAGCGATGAATAGACAAATGCATAAGCTACCGCAGAACAACAGGATTGAACAAATACATTGCACGGTTATGGATGGATGAGAGTTGATTGCAAATAAAATATAGAACATACTTCATAGATAACCAAATATAGTAAGCATATTTATTGCAGCTAAATTAGAACAAAAAACATGGAAGCATGAAATGGCAAAAGGAGGAATGGTAGGAAAAAAAACATGTCATTGAAACAATTACAAAAAAAAAAAAACAAAAAAAACAGCATTGTAGTTTCTAATGGAGATGCCCAAATATGAACATATATGAGAGCAAATTGAATGAAAACAAAAGTAATCAGAAAGAAAAAAAAATCACATAAGTACTTTGTAATATGAGGCACCCATTACAAAAGATGCCTAAAATTACAATACGAGAATGGTAGGAAGAATAAAAAAATTTGATTGAAGCAATTTAAAAAAGACAACGTTGTGGTTTCTAATCGAGATGCCCAAATATATGGAAGCAAATTGAATGAAAACAAAAGTAATGAGACAAATTTTTTTTTCAGACAAGTACTTTGTAATCCTCATCATCGGGTTTGAAGAAACTCGAGTTCCAACCGCTTACCTCAAACATACCTTGCTCGAACATCCGGTATGCATAAAATGATAGTATAGATGGTGTAGCAAGTGTCCAAATCAGTGGAAAAAGAAATCCGCTCGGCAAATGGGAGTCCAAGCGACAAGGGAAAGTGGAAGGACGAAAACCGAGTCGGAATTGCATGTTCACCGAGACGAGTGGTGAACATGCAAACGTTTGAGTTTCGAAGGTAAAGTCTAAACCCATCCGTTCAACGAAACCGAAAGGAAAAACCCATTTTTTTCGGAGTCAACGCAGTGAGTGAAGCCTTCAACGTTTCGTTGAAGGATGAAGAGTGGGAGAGAAAGAAATATTAGGGGAAAAGAGATTTTTTTCCCACAAGAAAACGAATACCAAAGAACAAGAACAGAAGAGGTTGAAGATGAGTTGAGGGAAAAAGGAAATTTATTTTTGAAATTAAGAAAGGATGAAACGGGTTGAGGATTAAGGGGCAAAAATGGAAAAATGGAAACTCTAAAACTAGGGTTTCCTTAAAACGGGCCCCAAACGTAGATTATGGTTATTATAATCCAAGCCCACAGTAATTATATGGGGCCCAAACACACCCTTATTATTTCAATAAAATATTCATCGCCCTATCATAACTTCTTTTAAAACCACAAATTTTAATAAAATTTATTTGAAATATCGTTTTATCTGAAGTTTGATTAATTTTGTATCATGCAAATGATAAATCATATGTTATGAGAATAAATTATTGGAATAGAATACATTTTTAACAAATTGTAATGAAAAACTTATCATAAATTTAAGATTACAAACACTTCTTAAAATCGAATATTACAATTGATTGTAGTGTTTGTCTAAGTTTTATTGAAATTAAACGCTTAGAATAAAAATAAAATATATTGATATAACCTAATAAATTTGAAGGTAATAAAATATGTATAAAAGTATAAAAGTATTAGTTATTTTGTTCTACATACACTAACTATTTATACGTCCATATAATTAGTACATTTTGGTTTGAAATCATAAATTCACATTTAATATTAATTTAATAAATAAAAGCATTGAAAATGTGTTTAAAAATGGATAGAATAATCCAAAAGTTAATTATTGAAAAATTCCCGAATGATTTGTATGAAGTCGCTCAAAAAAGTATTTCTATGAATGAATTATTTGGTTGATGATTTTCGTAAAGGTGTGGCTAAATGAATTATTGGGATTTGAAATTTTAAAACAAAATCCCGACAATATCTCCAAGAAATAAAGTTAATTTTTTCTAAATGGGCAGACCAATTCTTTCTATAGACCCACAAATTGACTGAGCCACCTCAATTTCTAAATCTTCTCTGCCCTCTTATTATCATAATAAAAACTCTATTTTTATTTTTATTTTTATTTTATGTCAGTTAAATTATATTTAAACATTAGAAAAGGCAAAAAAAGAAAAAGGAAAAAACGACAAACAAGAAACATAAATACTTATAAAACAAATTTTATGTTTTTGTTTTTGTTTTGAAAAAACAAAGAGAAAAAAAATAAATAGAAAAATAGAAACTTGTTTCTATTTCAGTTTCTATTTGTAGTCCAAACCATCATGAAAGTATGTCTTACCTCTTTAGCGCTATTTTTGTTTTTTGCATTTTGTTCTTTTGTTCTAAGTGTATTTGGTTCTCTTCACTTACAATACCGCATATGTATTACCTAATGTTTATTAGTCGATAACATATACTATATGTCAACTAAATAAACCTAAAGTTTGACTTAAAGAAAAATATATCTTTTTAAAAATATATCATTTTTATTTATACCTTTTTATATAAAAAATAAAATTTAAAATGCACTTCACCAAACATTTTAATTTTATCCAAAATAACTTATTTTTTAAATAACTTTAAAATGTAATGAAAACGTACCCTAAATTTATAATAAGAAAAGGGTAAACTTGGAACTTTGTTTTAAAATACTTTTAAATTTTCATACAGACTCATTTGATATATTTGGAAGTTGATGTCTATTTGATCTATAAAGTTTCAAAAGTGACATTTTAGTCTCTAAGATTTATAAAATAATTCTAAATGGTCCCTTCATGAAATTGATAAAATTACGTGAGTTAAAATAATACTTATTAATTTGTACGTTAAAAATACTATTACAGTGCTTTAAAATGTTAACTTTTGGTCCCTACTTCCTATGGAATTAATAAAACTCGAAAATGGACCTTTGTGTTAGATATCTCTTACCCTCCGTTCTCCTCTTCTTCTCCTTTTTAACTTTCATCTTCTACCAAACGATTCAAACCCATCATTTAAATTTAGGATGAAAGCCATGTAAAGTTTGTTGTTGTTTTTTAATGGATTAGAGTTTGGTTCTTTGCCATTGTAGGAGCTTCACAGCGAGATCCATTGTCCATTGAAGAAATCAAGGAACAAGAGGAAGGAATTAAAAGAGAATCTCCATTTTTACATAAATATTTGGTTTCTTTCTTCACATCAATTTATACTTCATTCCTAAACTCTACTGGGTGATGGGATAAGTAGAGTTATTATAATCATTCGATGTTATAGGTGAGTTATAATAATTTGTATATAATGGATAAATTGTTTTAGTTTGAGTTAAAATTCGGTACACCACTTCCCTTCAAAAAGAACTAATCTCCAAACCAACCAATTATTTGAATTTGAAGTATAAATGATGATTATTTGAATTTTAGATTTTTTTTACAAGTATTCCCACTTATCGCAAAATGTTTTTTTCAAACAACACATTTGTTTGTACATTTTAAGCTATTTCAGTTGACAATTTTTGAAAAATAAAAGAGAAAATTATACATCTTTGAGTGACCTTTTTCTTTAAACATCCGAGAGTTATTATTTTTTTTTTTTAAGTTTCTAATATATCCATAGTTTTGGTGCAAATAAAAATTCAAATTTGTTTAATTCTACCTTCAGAATTGCAGTTCATTTAAATTAAAATTTACAATTACGAACTAAGCATAATCCTGATCTTCCTCTACAACGTAACATCCTCGCCCTCTTGTCGTCTACGTCGAATACGTCTTCGATCCATGTCTGCAACATTGAATCGTCTTGTTTGGTGAATAATATGTTCTATATTTTTCAAGGTTTGATCACGCATTGAACTCAAATTTTGTAAATCGTGTTTCACTGAGTAATTATGTACATCTTAAACAAAATTATTCTGAACGATTGTAATTAAATAATGTGTATGATATAAAATTAGAAAATAAATCATATTAAAAATCTTACCATGTAATAATAGTAAGCGTCATCAAGTGCGACACAGTTGGCTCATGTGTTACTTCTCCTTGTGCACAACGATCATGACGTGTATGGTGTCACAATCGTAGCGTTTCAACCTTGAGACAGACGATTGTGCGGCACTTGTTCTAACTCGATGAACAAGTCAGCCGATCAAAATCCGAAAGTTGCGGGTAACGTCGATGTATGTCGTAACCTTCCTTCGCGTTCTTGGGAAATTTTATTTATAAAACGGGGGAAAGAAAGAAATACATTGAAATAGACGTTACAATAAGCATTAAAGACTGTCAGTTGCAAGGAAAAATGGTTGCTTGCAAAGAGTACAACTAATGCTTGGGCGGGGATTCAACTGGTGTGCCTCCCCTATAGTACATTTTGACATTTTTGGCTCTGGTAGGCTTGCATATGAAAATGCTGAAACGTCACACCCAAGCTTTATGACTTCAAATGAAAAGCAAATGCCTAAACTAACTATGGTGCTTAAAGATAAGACAAATGAGAGCTAATCGGAGCATATAACCAAAGGTAAACACACTTTGGAAAAATATGTCCGTGACACACTCCCCCACTTAAAGTTCTGCTTGCTTCTTCCAAGAGGAGGCTCTTTCGGTTCTCCAAGAACTGTGTACCCTCTCCGTGGGTCTTCTTCTTTATCCCCACTTCCTTCGCAAGGACTTCTTCAACTTCGGTTAGTTCCCCGTGTCCTCTCACGAGGTGATGATCCTTGCATCTTCGTAACCGAGTTATTTCAGGTCGCAGCTTCGCGATGACTTGACCTTCCATACGAAGGCCCAAAGGTTGATGCTTCCCATCTGTCCATCTTGTCGGTCGCTTCAAGACTCTCTCTAGACCGACTCGAACAATGTCTGGTTCTTGCTTCCATCGCTTGGTAATCTCGCGAGTCTGAGGACTCTTACCGACACCAAAGGGGTCAATAAGGCGCGACAGTACAGGTTGTCTGCCACCCACAATCTCGACCCGTCTTCCACCTGCCGACGAACTCAACACGCCACTGACACGACATCTGGTCTCCTCCCACAACGGGATCCCCTTCTTTGGTCTTGTTCCACTGACCCTCGCCAAACTCACACCATCCGAAGTCACAGAATAACTTTTCAAGGATTCCTTTAATGCGTCCCCCATTAGGCCGTCCACTTGACATGCCTGTATATGGGCCAACATGCACGGAACCGCATGGTCATTACTCCGATTAAGGGCATCAGTTGCCCGATTTCTCACTCTCCTACGTGCTGACCCAAAATCAAGATCAAATAGGCCTCCTTGCCACTTAGCTTGACTTGGAGTCAGTTCCAACTCAGTACCGAGGTGGTTGGCAACTGTGTGGTTCATCTCTCTGGCATG
This sequence comes from Cucumis hystrix, assembly GCA_025688845.1. Lineage (NCBI taxonomy): Eukaryota > Viridiplantae > Streptophyta > Magnoliopsida > Cucurbitales > Cucurbitaceae > Cucumis > Cucumis hystrix. The sequence continues at coordinate 13,601,394 of CM046890.1, read as the reverse complement.
GGTAGACCCCTGTGAATTCAGTTTCACGTCCTTCTGACCGCGTACCATGACAAGCGTTCCTTTCCCAAACATTGTATAAGTGCTTTCTGCCACATTCTGCTTCAGACTCTCAGATGCGACGGGGTGTCCACTTTGCACTAGGACACCACCCGACGCATGATTAGACGTCTCAGCGTAAGCTTCAACAGGTTGGGTCACACTCATGGACCCAAGAATTGGCCCTCTCCTCGGGGCTTGCTTCAGGGCACGGTTGTCAGCACACAATCGTCCATTCTCTTCCTTCCGTAAGATGGCTTGACCCTCATACGGAGCTTTTGCAGGTCTAGTGAATCCTGCACTCGACAGTCCCTGTGCCTGTCTCCGGAGTCCAGTTGACTCTAACTGCGCCATACGACAATTACTCTTCGTAGGCAATTTTGACATGGGCAAACTATCACGTTTCCCATCGCAACATTTCTCCACGACACACCTTGTGTCCTTCTGAACACGACCCTCCCTCAGTTGCATGGCCGAGATCATTCTCAGTCCTTTGGGTTGCCGAAGGTCTGTCTGCACAACGGTGGGGGTAGACCCCGTGATCACCAGACATCTAGCTGCAGGCATCATGATCACTTGATGTCCAAGAAGGAATTCCATTCCAAGGACTATGTCAAAGTCATCCATGCCTACAACTACGAAATCGACGAAGCCGCTCCATCCTCCCAACTGTATCACCGCTCGTTTCACTTCTCCAACGACGGGTAGAGCTGTAGAGTTCACGGCCTTCATTTTTCCCGCATCCTTCTTCCAATGAAGGTTTAGTCGTCTGGCTTCGGCCACCGTTATAAAATTATGAGTTGCACCGGAGTCGACCATAGTGCTCCTTGCACGCTTTCGGTTGATTCAGGTGTCAACATATATTAGGCCCCCTTTCGTGCTTCCCTTTGTCTCCCCCGCTTTCTTCTGGAGAGACGACAAGAGTCTTATGGCTCCCACTCGGACATTTTGAACTTCCTCCATTTGCCCATCTTCCTCCTCTGGTTGACTCAACTTGTCATCTGAGTCCGCAGCCAAAGAGGCCTGAAAGGCATAGAAGGCCGCTTTATCTGGACATTCCCTTGCCCGATGTGGCCCGTTACATATGTAGCAACTGACAGGACGATTCGACGTGTTTGGACTATCACGTCTTTTTCAGGTGTCTCCCGTGTTGGATTGGGAAGGCTTGCGGTCTCTACCGGGACTTCTGTTTTCACTGGCAACCTTGGGAGAATTCGGTCGGCTATTTCTGTCTCTTCCAGGTGAAGAGCTTTGATGACGTCTCGTCTCTTGAGAATCACCAGACAGATGGAACAAACGTTCAGCTATTGCATAGGCTGACGTGAGGTCTTGAACTTTCTGCTCATACAGCTTAGTCCTTGCCCACGACTTTAGCCCTTCGACAAAACTGAAGATTTTGTCCTTCTCGGTCATATCTGATATGTCCAGCATCAGCCCCGCGAATTGCTTCACATACTCCCGAATGGTTCCAGTGTGTTTTAACTCTCGCAGTTTTCGTCGAGCCAGAATCTCGACATTCTCAGGGAAAAACTGCGAGCGGAGTTCTCTCTTCAAACTGTCCCAAGTATCTATGGTGCAACGCCCTTCCTGAATGTCCACATACCGGGATCTCCACCACAACTTTGATCTTCAGATAGACGCATGGTCGCCAATGTCACTTTGGCTTCTTCCGTATTGGTGTTCGTGGCTTTGAAGTATTGCTCAATGTCGAAGATAAAGTTTTCCAGTGCCTTTGCATCTCTTGCCCCACAGAAGGGCTTGGGTTCTGGGATCTTTATCTTGCCAACTGTAACTGCTCCTCCAGCTGGAGCTTGAGTTGCTAATGCTCGCATTGTGAGGTTCACCTTCGTGTTCACCTCTGCGATTTCATTTCTAACGACATCCAGGGTGGCTCGAAAATCCTCTGTCATGCCGTTTATCATTTCCATTATATCTTTCTGGGAGTTATCTAGTTCAATAACTCGTTCTTCAATTTGGGCAGCCGCGCCCGCCGAACTGTCCCCACGTTCGTAGGTGACATTTTCAGTTCTCATAACTCGTGACTCTAGAGTATCGACTCTAGCTAACAAATCTCGTATGGGTAATCCGTCTAGACGACCGGACACCACATCGATGGCATCGGCTTTCTTGGCGACTTCCTCAAGTCGCTCCTCAAGAAATCGGATGGAATCAGGAACTTCCATCAGGTGGAGCATCCGCTCTTCGATCCCCACCAATCGTTCTTCATGGGTCTTACCCGTTCGGTTTACAGTCGACATCTTTCTGTCTCAACTGTCGCTCAACCAACTTAGGCTCTGATACCACTTGTCACAATCGTAGCGTTTCAACCTTGAGACGGACGATTGTGCGACACTTGTTCTAACTCGATGAACAAGTCAGCCGATCAAAATCCGAAAG